>QRFJ01002321.1:0-70380 GCA_006176705.1 Cocos nucifera
CGTGATGTTTGTATCTGAATAAAATTCGGAAGCAACCACAGCCGTCCGATCCTGACCGCAAACAACCACATCCGTCCGATCGCGCAATAACTGTTCCCATGGACCGCGTAGACCGGCCGCACCGCACACCGCAACCAATCAGCACCGCTGTTGTCGGACGAAAAGACTAAATTACCCTTGTGAGCCGCGATAAATTTCTGTAGACCCTTAAGGGGTCTAGGTCCACCACGTGGCAATCTCTGATTCGCCGGAATTTTGCTGAGCTGGCGGTCCACGCCTGGATCGTGGACCGGCTGATGGCTTCAACGGCTGAGTCGGCTTGATGGCTTGGCTTGGCTTGGCTTGGCTCGGCTTGCGGAGCCGGCTGAGCCGTTTTCTTTTTTTATTTAATTTTTATTTATTTTATATTTTTAAAAATTCATATCTTTTCCATTTTAGCTCCGTTTTACTTGAAAATTTATTTGTTGTGATCAAAAAAATGAGCTCTTTCTATTGATAATAAAATTTTATTTTTTAATTTTTATTATTTTTTATTATTTTTTAATTAATTTTTTAATTAATAAAAATATGAATTTTTAAAAAATATATTATATAATAAATTAATTATTAATTCTTAAAAATTAATATAATTAATTAATTAATACTTTTATTGATGAATTTATGATGCTTATCACACCCCCAACTTAAGCTTTGCTCGTCCTCGAGTAAAGAAAGAATTTAGTTTTAAATACCTTTTAACTTTAGAGTTTCGAATTTTACCTAAGCAATTTTCAAAATGGCCATTGATATTCAGTAGAGCTTAAATGAGATATATCATTGGGGTATTAATACTTATCAATAGAAAAATTAAGTAAAGAACATTAAATTTTTCAGAACTTTTTCTAAATTATTCCACTTTTATCTCTGATTTGTCTAAACTTTCATATAGGCAGGTGTATTGCTACTTCCATCCTTCATTTATTAATTTTTATTTTTCACATTGCCCACTTTTTGATGCGAATATCATTGCTTACTTAGGCAACGGGACCCGGTTACTTGGTGGGAAACCAATGTTTTTTTTTTTTTTTTTTTTTTTTTTTTAACGTTGTACCACTATTGAGTGTCTTAACTCCTTAAGCTTTCTATTTGATCCATGTAGCGAGTCTTGGGCCAATGACTCCCAAACCAGTTGGCTTTAGGGCACTAGGTATAGAATACCCCTCGGGCTTACTAGCTCGAATCAAATAGGCTACGAGTTAAGACTAGCTTTACAACGAGCTTCTTTGCCCTTCCCACCTTTTGATGCGAAACTCAATGCTTGCTTAGGCAAAGAGGCCCGGTTACTCAGTGAGAAGTACTTGAAAACTATTTTATTAAAATAAATTTTTATATGAAGAAACGTATAGTTACCCTACACAAGCCTATAAAAAGTAGACTTTTCTTTGATGCTAGTAGAAATAATTAGAAATGCTCCAAGAAAAAAATTTTTTTTTATGTTCTAGACTTAACTCTTTATTGAATTTTCTTAATACTTGATTCCTCAATATCTCATAGATTCTCTAATCTGTGTATCAATTTTCTTTTAAAAATGCTTAGTTTAATTCGATTCTTAAGCATAATCAAGTATCTAAATACTAAATACTAACTTTTTTGAGGACTTAAAATTTTAAAATTTTTATTTTTCTCTCCCCCCAACTTAATCGACATTGTCCTCAATGGAGAAGAAAAAATAAAGGATGTAATAAAGAACATGAAAGAATACACCTAACTCATTTATTTATTTATTTATTTATTTATTTTATTTTTTTTTTTGGTCCAGCACATGCCTTTGAAAATTTGAGCTCTCCCTCCAACTTATTCAAATTATCCTAAAAAAAAAATAAAAAGATAAATTAGATAAAAACTAAATATTGGGTTGCCTCCCAACAAGCGCTAAGTTTACCGTCTTCAGCCAGACACAATGTAGCTCACTATCCTGTGTCGAATATTGGATTGACAAATTCCAATGGTTTTGGATTGCCAATCTCAGAAAGTTGATTTATTTTTAATCCCATTATTGATATATTCACTGTTAATTTTTGGGATATATTTTATGATTCCATTCTCAGACCCATGTTTATTAAGAATTTCTCCTATTTGTTCTTCTAAAATGCTCATGAATGGAGTTTTAGGAGTTAAGTTTGATTCAATGGGTGCTGGAATGGTGACTAAAGGCGGTTTTAATTCTGGAGGTAAATTAATGTGATCCTTGCTTAAACAACTCCATTGACATTTCATTACATGCCTTTTGATTTTTATAAGAAGAACCAGCTTCTAGGGTTGAAGGGAATAGGACATTAGGTTTATAAGTCTCGGGTAAATCATCTATTCTCTTTTCCCTTATTTCTATCTCATTTAAATTGGAACTAGCATCAGTACTAATTCCTGGCTTGGGTTCTTCTATGTGGTTAGTCTCAGTACTAACAAGTTCCTCTAAATTTTTATTTTGGCTAGCATCAGTACTAGCCTCTCTCACCTGGTCTTGGTATGGGTCCATAAGAATCCTATAGCTTTTAAGTTCAGGAATTACTTTGGTATTCTCAAATTGGAGATTCTTAGATGAAACATTAGATTGATAATTTAATCCAGGTGGTTGGTGGTCATTAGGTGGGTTGTTTGAAATTGGTAGGTTCGGTAGTTGATCTAGTTCTCTCCTCATGTTAGACTCAACTAATTATCCTATTTGAGCTTCTAGTCTGGCGATAGATTGCTGTTGAGTTAGAATTAATTGTTGAAGTTGGTTAAATCTATCATCAGCTAGATTGGTCTGTTGAGGAGGTGGGTATGAAGGCTGATTATAATATGATGGCTGGTTAAACTGACTAGGCTGACCATTATTATAGGCATAATTTTGATAATTTTGCTCAAGTGAAATTTGGGTCTGAGCCTGAGTCTGTTGGGATGTCCAAGAAAAATTAAAGTTACTCCAATCTGAATTATATGAATTTGAAAATGGATCATTAATCAATTTGGAGTATCCTTGAGTAGCTTGAACTTGTTCTTGGATAAAATATGGAAACTGTGCAGTCATAGGATATTCACTTACATGATGGGTTGGACTAGCACAGATTGAATAATTCTCCTGATAATTAGAAGATGATGTGAATTGTGCAGGAGATTGTTGACCTAGGGTTAGGAGTTGATCTATTTTCTGAGCAAGAAGGTCAACTTTATCTAATTTTTGGACTATTAGATTCATATTAGCCATTTGATTATTATGTTTAATGTGAATCAACCATTCAATTAAGTTCAACTAAATCAGAAAAAGCGATTTCCTACCATGCATGTATTAGTGTAACCCTAATGTATGGTTTAAAAATTTTTAGAATATTTTTTTTATTTATTATTATTATTATTTTATTATATTAAAAATTAATTTTTTTAATTATTTTATTTATTAATTTTAATTTAATTTAATTTAATTTAATTATTAATTTTTAGTTAGTTTAATTTTTATTTTATTTTATTTTTATTTTTAGGAGAAAGGAGAAGAAAGAAAAAAGAGTTCTAAAGAAGAGGTCCTAAGGAGTCCTAGAACTAAGAAGAAAGAGAAGAATTAGGTTTAATTAGATTTGATGTTGGTTAGCAATCAAGTTGGTCAATCAATCCTGACTAAGGGTTATCCTAGATCTAGACAGCTCCTAACTGCCAAGGTCACCTTCAAGCCCTCCAAGTGTAGGATTAGCCAATCAACTAGCCAGGTAAGTGTAAGGTCGGTGGGAGTCCCCCCGTTGCTTGCCTTAGACACCAATTATGCTTGGCCAGGTAAGCGAACGGAACCAATTAGAAACCACCTTCCTTCGGGCCCAATCATCCCTGAACCACTTTCCTAGACACCAGTCAAATTGACTTATCCTAACCCGGTTCAACTCTTAGGATTCCTTGTCCTATTGAGCTCGAGTTCCTAGGGTTGATGTCTAATTGATTTTAAAATTAAAGGCTTAGGTCAATGCAGGATGCTGGTTGGTTGTTTGTGGGCTAAGGAAGGGTGATCAAATCCCCACCTTATCTTGTTTAATTGGGTTGTGCCCTTAATTTGATTTAATATAATATGCATAAAAAAAAAAAAAAAAAAAATTGGTTTCCACCAAGTAACCGATCCCGTTGCCTAAGTAAGCAATGATATTCACGTCAAAAAGTGGGCAATGTAAAAATAAAAATTAATAAATGAAGGATGGAAGTAGCAATACACCTGCCTATATGAAAGTTTAGACAAATCAGAGATAAAAGTGGAATAATTTAGAAAAAGTTCTGAAAAATTTAATGTTCTTTACTTAATTTTTCTATTGATAAGTATTAATACCCCAATGATATGTCTCATTTAAGCTCTACTGAATATCAATGGCCATTTTGAAAATTGCTTAGGTAAAATTCGAAACTCTAAAGTTAAAAGGTATTTAAAACTAAATTCTTTCTTTACTCGAGGACGAGCAAAGCTTAAGTTGGGGGGTGTGATAAACATCATAAATTCATTAATAAAAATATTAATTTATTAATTAATTTATATTAATTTTTAAGAATTAATAATTAATTTATATATAATTTATTATTAATATATATAATTTATATTTTCTTTTTTTTTTTATTTAATTTTTATTTATTTTATATTTTTTTAAAAAAAATTCATATCTTTTCCATTTTAGCTCCATTTTTCTTGAAATTTATTTTGTTGTGATTAGAAAAATGAGCTCTTTCTATTAATAATAAAATTTTATTTTTTAATTTTTATTATTTTTTTATTATTTTTTAATTAATTTTTTAATTAATAAAAATATGAATTTTTTAAAAATTATATATAAATTAATTATTAATTCTTAAAAATTAATATAAATTAATTAATAAATTAATACTTTTATTAATAAATTTATGATGTTTATCACATATCCTAACATAGTCTCCTCAGAGGTTCGCTAGTCTTTCCCGCACATGTCGCTCCACTTAGAATCCTCAGAGGTTCGCTAGTCTTTCCCGCACATGTCGCTCCACTTAGAATTGTGCATCTCCAATGTTGGTGCTAGGATATTGGTCCTCTTGCAGTCCTCCACTCTGAACTTATGTCACATCTCCATAGGGAAAGCTACCTCTACCTAGTGCTTCACCTAAAATTGAAGCACACTTGATGCCATAGAAACTGACTCAATAATCGAGTCCCCCAAGGTTAATTATTCAATGCTGCACTACTGAGCCTACCACTGCACCAAAAATACCATCGCTGCCCCTTCGGACTCTCCACATTCCATGAACCCCTCCAATGCCATCTCAGATACCTCTACAACCTATGGGCACCTCCAAAATCAAGAGCTCATCCAACTCTTTAAAATTAACGACTGAATCCTAAAAAATTTCATCCTAGCCTTCATCTCTTCTGCCCCTACACCAGCCATCACTTCAGTTATACCCAGAGGAACTATAGCTCAAATCCTATCCTGAGCTCAAACCCATCTATCTCATCTTGAGGCTCCTAAAACTTCTTGGCTCTCTCTAAGACCTGCTCTTGATCTTCCTGAGATAACTTCTAACACTCTTTGCTGAGATATCTCTCTCGGCTGCTGCACCATCGAGCCTCTCTCGGTTTCATACCTTCAGGAAAGCACAACTATAGCACTCTAGCGCTTCCTACCTTGTCTCCATGATGGCTCCTTATAGGTGTTCGGATCCTTTCTTACTATACATATCCCATCTTCCACCTGAATGATGACTCTCCCTTATGCTTCTGTAGAAGAAACTTGATCCAAGAGCAGCCATCCAGCATTGACCTACTGACCTCCATGGATCATCCATCTCCATCACCTTCAAGGCTTCACAAATTCATGCTCTAGTCGAACCACTAAATGCATCCCTGACTACTTCTACCATCTTCCTACAATCAAAGGATGTATAGTAGCTTTATCAGCTTTTCTTCAACCATTATCCTTGGAAAACCTCTCTACATCCACCAAATAGCTCCATACTGCCCATCTTCCTAGAGAACCCTATAGGATAATTAGTTGAGTCTAACATGAGGAGAGAACTAGATCAACTACCGAACCTACCAATTTCAAATAACCCACCTAATGACCACCAACCACCTGGATTAAATTATCAATCTAATGTTTCATCTAAGAATCTCCAATTTGAGAATACCAAAGTAATTCCTGAACTTAAAAGCTATAGGATTCTTATGGACCCATATCAAGACCAGGTGAGAGAGGCTAGTACTGATGCTAGCCAAAATAAAAATTTAGAGGAACTTGTTAGTACTGAGACTAACCACATAGAAGAACCCAAGCCAGGAATTAGTACTGATGCTAGTTCCAGTTTAAATGAGATAGAAATAAGGGAAAAGAGAATAGATGATTTACCCGAGACTTATAAACCTAATGTCCTATTCCCTTCAACCCTAGAAGCTGGTTCTTCTTATAAAAATCAAAAGGCATGTAATGAAATATCAATGGAGTTGTTTAAACAGGATCACATTAATTTACCTCCAGAATTAAAACTACCTTCAGTCACCATTCCAACACCCATTGAATCAAACTTAACTCCTAAAACTCCATTCATGAGCATTTTAGAAGAACAAATAGGAGTAATTCTTAATAAACATGGGTCTGAGAATGGAATTATAAAATATATCCCAAAAATTAACAGTGAATATATCGATAATGGGATTAAAAATCAACATCAACTTTCTGAGATTGGCAATCCAAAACCATTGGAATTTGTCAATCCAATATTCGACACAGGATAGTGAGCTACATTGTGTCTGGCTGAAGACGGTAAACTTAGCGCTTGTTGGGAGGCAACCCAATATTTAGTTTTTATCTAATTTATCTTATTTTCTTTTTAGGATAATTTGAATAAGTTGGAGGGAGAGCTCAAATTTGTAAAGGCATGTGCTGGACCAAAAAAATAAAATAAAATAAATAAATAAATAAATAAATAAATAAAAAATATAGGTGTATTCTTTCATTTTTTTATTACATCCTTTATTTTTTCTTCTTCTCCATTGAGGACAATGTCGATTAAGTTGGGGGGAGAGAAAAATAAAATTTTTTTTTAAAAATTTTAAGTCCTCGAAAAAGTTAGTATTTAGTATTTAGATACTTGATTATGCTTAAGAATCGAATTAAACTAAGCATTTTAAAAAAAAATTGATGCACAGATTAGAGAATCTATGAGATATTGAGGAATCAAGTATTAAGAAAATTCAATAAAGAGTTAAGTCCAGAACATAAAAAAAAATTTCTTGGAGCATTTCTAATTATTTCTACTAGCATCAAAGAAAAGTCTACTTTTTATAGGCTTGTGTAGGGTAACTATACATTTCTTCATATAAAAATTTATTTTAATAAAATAGTTTTCAAGTACTTCTCACTGAGTAACCGGGCCTCTTTGCCTAAGCAAGCATTGAGTTTCGCATCAAAAGGTGGGAAGGGCAAAGAAGCTCGTTGTAAAGCTAGTCTTAACTCGTAGCCTATTTGATTCGAGCTAGTAAGCCCGAGGGGTATTCTATACCTAGTGCCCTAAAGCCAACTGGTTTGGGAGTCATTGGCCCAAGACTCGCTACATGGATCAAATAGAAAGCTTAAGGAGTTAAGACACTCAATAGTGGTACAACGTTAAAAAAAAAAAAAAAAAAAAAAAAAATATTGGTTTCCCACCAAGTAACCGGGTCCCGTTGCCTAAGTAAGCAATGATATTCGCATCAAAAAATGGGCAATATGAAAATAAAAATTAATAAATGAAGGATGGAAGTAGCAATACACCTGCCTATATGAAAGTTTAGACAAATCAGAGATAAAAGTGGAATAATTTAGAAAAAGTTCTGAAAAATTTAATGTTCTTTACTTAATTTTTCTATTGATAAGTATTAATACCCCAATGATATATCTCATTTAAGCTCTACTGAATATCAATGGCCATTTTGAAAATTGCTTAGGTAAAATTCGAAACTCTAAAGTTAAAAGGTATTTAAAACTAAATTCTTTCTTTACTCGAGGACGAGCAAAGCTTAAGTTGGGGGGTGTGATAAACATCATAAATTCATTAATAAAAGTATTAATTTATTAATTAATTTATATTAATTTTTAAGAATTAATAATTAATTTATATATAATTTTTAAAAAATTCATATTTTTATTAATTAAAAAATTAATTAAAAAATAATAAAAAAATAATAAAAATTAAAAAATAAAATTTTATTATCAATAGAAAGAGCTCATTTTTTTGATCACAACGAAATAAATTTCAAGAAAAACGGAGCTAAAATGAAAAAGATATGAATTTTTAAAAATATAAAATAAATAAAAATTAAATAAAAAAAGAAAACGGCTCAGCCGGCTCCGCAAGCCGAGCCACCAAGCCAAGCTGAGCCACCAAGCCAAGCCAAGCCATCAAAGCCGACTCAGCCGTTGAAGCCATCAGTCGGTCCACGATCTAGGCGTGGACCGCCAGCTCAGCAAATTCCGGCGAATCAGAGATTGCCACGTGGTGGACCTAGACCCCTTAAGGGTCTACAGAAATTTATCGCGGCTCACAAGGGTAATTTAGTCTTTTTGTCCGACAACAGCGGTGCTGATTGGTTGCGGTGTGCGGTGCGGCCGGTCCACGCGGTCCATGGGAACAGTTATTGCGCGATCGGACGGATGTGGTTGTTTGCGGTCAGGATCGGACGGCTGTGGTTGCTTCCGAATTTTATTCAGATACAAACATCACGCGGATCACCATCGGATGGCAGCGCTCGATCCAGGCGATGATCCGACGGTCCAGAATGCTGCCGGCGGTGATCAAGACTCCCGAAGCATGATTTGCGGCCAGATTTCCTCGATCAAGCGCGATCCAACGGCCAGAATTTAATCCGACCCGATCTGAGCTTATCTGCATCCGATTTTGATGATTTTTGGACCGTTGGATTTCTATTGAATGGCTGGATTTTATCAGATTTAGCAGAAGTCATATTAGAGCTATTTTGATTCAAATTTTATCCGAATTTCTTTATATTTTTACGATTACAAAGGCTATTAGTCCCATATTGCCTTTAGAAAAAATATCCAGCCCTCCTAGCTCTATAAAAAGGACCCCAGGCCATCAAAAATTGATATCTCCGATCAAGGTGAAGCTTTGGTACAGGGCGAAGCCAGGCTATGGGTTAAAGGCTGCTTCGAAGCAACAGGTGCCGAGAAGAAGAGCCGAGCTTCTACACCATCTTTCTGCCAATGCCGATCCAAGATCAGAGATCAGGCTATTTTATTTTATTATCTTTTCTTTTTAAATTTTATGTATTTAAATTCTAAAATTTTAGTTAATAAAAATTTTTATTTTTACATTTTAATTTTCTATTTTTTATTGTAATTTAATTTCTACACTTTAAATTATTGCTTTGCAAGTAGATGCTAAGATCTAACTAGTAGATCTTAGTACCAAGTTTAAATTCCTGCACTTTTTAATTTTCACTTTTCCGACTTCACTTTTGATCCTAAAACTCCTTTTCTTCTTTTCTTTTCAAAAATCAAAGATTTCAAATCTAAAAACACTACCTTCCCTGTGGATTCGACCCGACTCACTACTATCTACGTAATTTTAATGATTTTAAGAAGTCGGATTAAACTGATAAACATGGTGTCTTAACGACAGCACCGTGTCCCTATCAATATGCAATGAGTGCCAATATTGGAATGCTGTGGAATCTCAAGATAAGTCCAAGACAATTGTTGTAGTTGCCAAGTAGAAGGATTCCTACAATTTTAGGATGGTGTGAAGAAGTAAGCTAAGGTCTTTAGCGATGGAGGCGGTCATCCCAAAGGCCTCAAGGGTGCACAACAGTTGAAGAAGATTGGCGAAGATAGTGTTTGTACAAGAGACTGTTAGGGTGCACAGTAACAGCGAGATCATGTAGGAGAATATTGCCAGATGTACCAAGGCTTAGGTGCACCAAGATGGAGATTTTAGGATTTGGTGTGGTACTCTCAAGCCTTGGGGGGCTACAGGAAGAGCCAAAATGCTGGCTCCAGGAGTCTAGGATAGGTGTGAGTCCTAGGACAAGGATAGAAGTTATCCTAGGGTGAACATGGCGTGTAGCCCTGCATGGGCTCAAGGTTCAAGTGTAAGGACCATAAAGGGCTTGGTAGGTGCTCCATAGACCTGGGACATAAGGTGGAGCAAAGGACCAAAGCCAAGAGAAGAATCAACCAAGATAAGGGGTTAATACACAAGTGGGTTTGCTCGAATTTGCCATCGAGCTAGCTTGGGCTGAGATTAAGCTAACTCGAGGTGTAGTTGAGTCGGCTGTCTTAGGTAGACAGAAGATAAGGTTCAGTCGATACGTAGTCGAGCTAGCTTAGCTTCTAATAGATCCTACTTGATCGTGGCGAACAGAACTGGACGAAATTTTCTATTTGGGCTCTTAAGGCCTGGTCTAATAAAGTATTAAGATGGCTAACATATGTATGGGTCGAGTTTAGCTATAGGAGATAAGAGCATGGGAGACATGGATGTACATGGGCCTGATGAGTGCTTTCATGTATTGGTTTGCCTAGGAATATTTTTGGTCGGGCCTAATAGCTATTTATAAATACAAAGATTGTATTAGGATTTTATAACGTGGATTGGACTATAGATCTTTTCTCCCTCAATCTCTCTTCTTTCTAGAGTTGCCACCCTAAGGGGGTACCTCCCTTAAGCCTAAGGAGGGAGGCACCCCATCACAGATCCAGATTAGGTGGATCAGTAGTCTACTATCTTAGAGAATATCAAAATTCTCCTTAGGTCCATGCTAAAGATCAGAAGCTTCCATAACACGTGGTATCAGAGCTAGGTGATGCCACGGTGATGTTACAACACCGACCCCTTAACTAAAGCCCTAGTGGTAAAGAAATTTGACCATCACAAGTCAAAGATGGGTATTAGATGCTGTATCGAGTGGCTTTAGGATAAGTGAGAGTTGTTAGAAATTATATCCCAAAGCCAATCATCAGTCTATTGATGGTTGTACTATTTTATACTTAAAAATAATTTATTATTAAATATAATATTATTTTATCTTTTTCAATAAAAATTCTATATCTTTTAATGAACTCCTATTGTGATGAAGTCCTTAGGACTATTTAGTTTTGATAAAGAGAAGATTTATCGATTAGTCCTTAAAATTGTTCATGACCAAATGATACATTATTAATTAGGATGACAACATTTATTAAGTATATGTCATTATATGCCATATACATTGGTTGTCCTCTTAACCAAGGAGTGTGAAGACATTGGTATGGCATACAAGAAAGATGTAAGGGTACATCATCATTGAACGTGACCAACTTCAGAGCATTTTGTTATCGAGAATTATTTTGATGGGATATAGGTTTAAGTATCCCTTAGACCTGAGATCACCATAGTGACTTCCAAACAACTCACTATGCTTTGGTGCCAGACTATCTAAATTTTTAATTAGTTAAAAAAAGATTCTAGGCATAGTCAAGTACTTGTAAAGTCGATGAGTGATCAAGATGGGATTGACCACTCCAAGAGATTGGAGAAAATGCATCGCTATTTTTTAATTTGGCCAAACCTTGGCTAGGATAATCCATGAAATGGATTTGGTCTTTTGAAATACAATGTGGACGACCTAATTAAGGTTGATAGTTAAACCCTAAGTTATTCTGTGATCATTTTGTTGAGAGGATCAATTATATGGAAACCATATCCACATGGGTTCTAAGAATATTGCTTTACAAATTCGACCTATCCATCCATCTGGTATCATTGCTAGATGGTCACTTCAATTAGTATAGAAATTTATTTCTATGCTATCAGCTTAGGTTCGAACCTATGAGGTTACACACATAAAATATCTCAATCTGATTAGATAATTGATCAATAATTTAGAATCATTCTTCAGGTCAAACAATCAGTATGATTGATATTTGACCTAGTGCAAGTTTTGCAGAAGGATCGATTAGCAATTATATTGCTAATTAGCTTAATTTGATTAAACTAGAGGACTAAAATAAAATTTAATTAAATATAATTTAATTAGATTTAATTTGGACTTGATTGGATCAAGTCCAATTGGTTTATTGGATGAGCCAATTGCAAGGAAGAACCAGTTCTTGTTGAATTAGGACTTGTATGCACCCAATTTTCAATTTAATTAAAAATTAAATTAGATTTAAATTTGATTTAATCTAATCTAATTAATATCTTAGTTGGATTAAGATTATCTCTAATTTGATTGTATTAGTTTTGATTTAATTGGGTTCAAATAATAAGTTGAACCAATTCAAAACTAAAAGTCCTAGTGTGACTTGGCTTTCACCTTCTTGCGCCACCTTGCTTTCCATGCCCCCCCACACCAATTCCCATGGGATTTTCATGGAAAATTTTATTTCTAGAGACTAGCCATACCCTTTATATGTCTCCCATAATTTTAGAAGGAAATTAGTTGTGGAATAGGTCAAAACAAACAAACAAGTTTTTCTGACCCAAGTCTCTATTAGATAGAGTTTGACACATCATCTTTCCTTATTTCTTTGAGGCACCAAACCATCTGATTTCCCTCTAATTTTTTTATGAAAAATAGAAGACTTATTTGCACATATTTTCTAGTGTCCACAAAAAAAGTATGAGGGGATGCCCAAGAGTTGGGTGCCCCAATCCTTTCTCAAATTGGACCTATCTTTCTAAGTATTTGACCTAAACAAAGACTCTATCATAACTCACTATTTAAAAAGAGTTAGGGCATGAGTTTATTTTAGACCTAAGAGAGAGGTTTGGGTTGTGGAATGCTTGGGTGCAATGAAGATCTAGGCATGGTGCTTCATAGAGACACAAACCGTTGTTTCCTAGTGAGAGAAAAAGAAGGAAGAAGAAAGGGTTCTTCTCTAGGGTTTCTTCTTGATCCCTTCCTCCTTTTTTTTTGATTTTTGAGAGGTGTCCCTTCTTCACAAATCTCTCTCCTTCCTTTTGAAAATTGGAGAGTCCAAGATTTAAAGAAGAAGGTTCTAGATCAGCAATCGAAGAAGGATTAGTACGGTATTAGAATGGTGTGCTGATTTCCTATCATAGGACTTTGGATCTTGCATCGAGATCTTGTGTGGATAACCTATAGAGGCCGAACATGTATGCGGCTCAGAGCGATGACCTTAGCCTCAGATCAGTGAGTTAGAGAACTCATCTTACAAAGGTTAGGTTGATACGATCTTCCTTATGTATCTAGATCAGATCTAGAATTGCCTGGATATTGATATGATCAACATCATCTTTTGATTATTTTTATTTTCA
Source organism: Cocos nucifera (assembly GCA_006176705.1). Lineage (NCBI taxonomy): Eukaryota > Viridiplantae > Streptophyta > Magnoliopsida > Arecales > Arecaceae > Cocos > Cocos nucifera. The sequence goes on from QRFJ01002321.1 coordinate 13,270, forward strand.
GATTTAATAGCATCCTTAAATCATGGAATAGGATCCTAGATCTAGGGCTCTTTTATGTATTTTAAATAAATTAATATAATTAATTTATTGCTTTTGCTGTCTAATTTTTGAAAAGGTTTCCAGATCCATCCCTAAAATCCTAGATCATTTCCTTCATCACCTACATGCCATACCAGCGTCTTCACACTTCTTGGTTAAGAGGACAACCAACCTATATAGCACACAACTATCTATACTCGATAAAAATTATCATCCTAGGTAACAACGTATCATTTGGTCATGAGCATATTTAAGGATTAAATGATAGATTCTCTTTTTATCGATTCTAAATAGTCCTAAGGTCTTCATCACAACATAGGAGTTCAAGAAAGATGTGCACTTATGATAAAAAAGTCAAAATAAACTTTTATTCATAATAAATCATTTATAATTACAAGATTAGCTCAATCATCAGCAAGCCGATGATTGACTTTGGGACATATTTTTTAACAACTCTCACTTATTCTAAACTGACTCAGTATAGTATCTTATATCCATCTTTGATTTGTGATTATCGAACTTCTTTACCACAAGAGCTTTATTGAATGGGTCGCTAGGTTCTCCTTTCCATCGATATTCTAAAGGTTGATGTCACCTCGGTCCATGATCTTCCATACAAGATAGTAGTGATGTAGAATATGCTTCATCTACTGATGTGCTTTTGCTTCCTATGCCTGAGCAATGGCTCTAGTGCTATTGCAGTAGAGCAGGACTGGACCATCAAGGAAGGGTGGCACTTTGAGCTCAATAATAAATTTTGTCAGCCACACAGCTTTCTTGGCAGCATCAGATGCCGTAATGTACTCCATCTTGCAAACTAAATTGGCCTCAGTGTGCTGCTTGGAACTCTTTCAGTAGATAGCTCAACCATTAAGAGTAAACACATAACCTAACATACTTTTACTATCATCATAGTCAAATTGAAAACTAAAGTCTATAAATCCCATAAGTTTTAAATCTGACACACCAAAAACTAGCCACTAGTCCTTAGTATTTCTTAAATACTTAATGATGGTTTTTACAACCTTCTAGTGGTTCTTTCGTGGATCAGATTGGTATCTACTCACTACTTCTACTGAGTATGCCATATCTGGTCTCATACATGTCATGGCATACATGATAGAACCCACTATCGAGATATATGAACTTCTACTCATATGCTTTCTCTTTTAACGTATTGTCAGTGAAGGAAAAATCAGAGTTTCTTGGATCAAATTCGTTCAAATCTGATTGGATTGAGAGGTATATTTTAAAAATTTTCTCTTAAATCCAAATTAGATCTGACATTTTTCAGATCTAATTTTATGATCTGATAAATAAAAAAATTAAATTAAATTAGATTTAAATTAATGTTATCTTGATATTGGGTAATCCAATTATCCGTTGATGATCCTGCTGATTGTCTGAGGTTCTGAATCTAGCCATGCAAGTGCCTGGCCTCTACCGATATGCACTCAGGCTAGAACTAGAGATCTTCTCCTTCTCTTTCTTTTCTCCAAAAATTAGATCTAGATCTAATTTGATGGATCTTCGAAACTTATTTCGAAGATCAGCAGTCATCTCTACAGCAGTGCTGCCTTCTTCCTTTCTTGTCAGCCTTTTCTTACCTGGATCACACCAAACTGAAGCCCAACTTCCATAGGCATGGGGAGGAGAGAAAGGGTCAAAAGATGGCAAGGAGGAGAGAGAGTGGTAGTCTTGGGGCATGGGCTAAGAGGAACTCTATTTAAGGTTGGGCGCAGATAGGGTTTATTTATAGATCCTACTGCGCCATGCAGTGCTGCATCATCCCTGCCAATCGCATTGCTTCGTGCAATCAGATCTAAATCTGATTGATGGGATGACATCATCTGATCCAATCAGATGAGAGCCACACAAATTCATCCTTAGATGGTGCCTTAGATTAGTCAAAGTCTATAGGTAAGGGTCACCTAGTTTGAATCCAAGAAGCAATCTGAAGTCCCATCCATATGGGACTCCAGTGTTTATCCACATGGGGTGCACGCCATCCTGGGCATGCACCCTCCATCTACCTACCAAATGGTAGGTGGACTTGGTCAATAAGTCTCTCCTATGGGTGCATGACATATGGGTAGATGTCCAAGGGTCAAAGGTCAACATTTGACCAAAGTCAAAGGATAAGAATTAGTAGGTGATGGATAATGACTGGTGTTGTCTTAAATTTATCTCATAAATTAAGACAACCCTTTCCTGACCTGGACAAGCTCCAGTCAGACTAGATAAAGGTACCTGAGTGAGCACAAATATATTTGGCTCAGTCGAGATAACTTTTAATGATAGAAAAAGAAAAATGTTAGGCTCAATCTTATACTAGCACGATTTCCTTGAACCTAATTGAATCTAATTCAAATCAATTAAACTGGTTTAGTCCAACTGATAATATCTAGATCCAAACCCTTATTTGTGTGATCCCGTTAGGTTTAGTTCTGTATGGTAATGGGATATGTTATGATCTCCATCATCGACATCATCGAAACTCCTTATGTTGGATCATAACTCTTCTAATTCAGACAACAAGAATGATCGATCATCTAAATCATTCTAATTGCTCCCAAAATCCACTAGTGACACCTAGCAGTATATGGTGGCAACCCATCAAAACTAAAAATGAACCTCTTGGTGCAGCTACTTGTGTGATTAAGTTCTTCTATCTTGAGCCCTGATCAGATTAGGGTTAAGGTGAACTCGTCAAACCCTAATTCTTATCATATGATTTAATCATTCGATTCAAGTCCGATGTGAAAACCTTAATAGAAACTCTTTCTATTATTTCACTCTCTACCATGGCCATGGGCTTATGGACTTGATTCTCATGATCATCATAGGATTGCTCCTCATCCACCGAGGTAGATAGATTCCATCTTGGTGCAATCCAATTCCTACAATGAACATGCTATAGCCAACATACACCTCAGGATTCTGAATAGCTAGGAGACCGAGTCATGGTGTAGTCAAACTATAACACCCTCAAGGTGAACGATCGATGCACCTCAGGTCAAAGAACCAGATACACTACTGTAGCTTCGAGTCAGTCATCGACGAGAAGGTAGACTTTCTTATGACTACTCGAGGTAGTTACGCTCAGTGCCCTCATTCTCTAATGAGTACCTATATTCTTGCTTCGGTATCTCTACACCATAGACTCAAGACTTATTTACTATGAAGAAGCGATTATACACTAACCTTTCGGATCAATCACCATCCTCATGACGATCCTACGGTCAGGAGCCTTTTATGAGTTAATAAATAAAAATTCATGTCTTAAATTTTCAACTCTTGAAAATAAAAATTATCATTACCATTAACTCAATGGATATATCACAGACACTAAATACACATATGTGATAGAAAATAATCTATTTTATTATTTATAGTCAAAATTATAATTTTGCCCTTAGAAGTGTGTTACAAGTGCCAGTCAATTTTGGCTTCTAGGGCACATATATCTAACAAACTCCCATTTGACCTAAAGTTAATTGGCTACAAATCTATGTCCCATCTTCTCAAGGTGGGCTTGGATCTTCTGCTGGCCCAACGGCTTTGCAAGCAGATCCATCGCATTGTTTGCAGAGTCGACTCTCCTGACCTTGACGAAACCCTTCTCGAGGTAATCACGGATGAGGTGGTATTGCCGCTCGATATGCTTTGATTTTTGATGAGACCTCGGTTCCTTAGCAAGAGCTATGGCGCTGTTATTATCACATTACAGAGGAATGGCTTCTGATGGCATCACTCCAATCTCTGTGGTAAACTTCTTATACTAGAATGCCTCCTTTGCAGCTTTTGATGCCGTGATATATTATGCTTCCATGGTGGAATCTGCTATTACTGTCTGCTTGAAACTTTTTCAACTGACAGCTCCACCATTGCAAACAAACAGACTCCCAGATGTCGACTTTCGATCATCTATATCGGACATAAAATCTGAGTCTATATACCCTGGACTTGGAGTTCTCCATTACCAAAGACCAACAACATATCCTTAGTTCTTCTTAAGTACTTAAGGATACATTTCACAGAAGTCCAGCGTTCTTCACCTGGATTCGACTGATATCTGCTCGTGACACTCACAGCATGGGCTATACCAGGTCGTGTACATAACATGGCATACATGAGGCTCCCTATTGCTAAAGCATAAGGGATCTTGCTCATGCATTTTATTTTCGCAGGTGTGTTATGGAACATCTTCTTGGAAAGATGAATGCCATGTCTGAAGGGTACTAAACCCCATTTAGAGTTTTCTAAACCCCTCTTAGAGTTTTCCATGCTAAACCTTTTTAGCACTTCTTCTATGTACATTTTCTGCGAAAGTCCTAGCATCCTACTTGGTCTATCTCTATAGTCCTTAATTCCCAGAATAAAGGATGCTTCTCCTAGGTCTTTCATAGAGAATTCTTTTGATAACCACATTTTAATTATGATCAACATGGGAATATCATTCCCAATAAGGAGGATGTCATCCACGTGCAATACAAGAAAGAGAATAGCGCTCCCACTGATCTTTTTGAAGACACATAGCTACTCCTCATTTTTGATGAAATCAAATAGTTTGATCACATCGTTAAAATGAGTGTTCCAGCTCCGAGATGCTTGCTTAAGTCCATATATGGACTTTTGCAGTTTGCATACCTTATGATCTTCATCACTGGATGTGAAACCTAGCGGCTGTTTGAGGAAGATATCCATTTAAGAACACCATTTTCACGTCCATTTGCCATATTTCATAATCAAAATAGGCTGCAATAGTAAGCAATATGTTGATGGATTTTAGCATAGCTACTGGCGAAAGGTATCTGATAGTCAATGCCTTCACGTTGACTATAACCTTTTGCCACTAATCTTGCCTTGAATGTCTCTACATTTTCATCTACACCAATCTTTCTCTTGTAGATCCATTTACACCCAATAGGTAATATACCTTCTGGTGGATCTATTAGGGTTCAGACTTGATTTGAGTGCATCGAGTCAATTTCTGACTTCATTGCCTCTAACCATTTCTTGAAGTCGATATTAGATATCGTCTCGTTATAGATTTTGGGATCATCACCATGAACCCCATTACCTATAAGGAATATTTCCTCTACATCCTCTGAAATAGTACCTAAGCACCTCTCAGGGGGATGGAAAATCCTTTCCAATCTATGAGGTGAAGGAGGTAGTGAATGGATTGGCTCAACCTGATTCGGTTCCATTAGGTCCTTAGCTCGTTGCTCTTGTGAGACTTTCTCATCGAGCTTGATTTGCTTCCCAATGCCACCATCTTAAATAAACTATTTTTCAAGAGAAATGGTATGTCAACTCACAATCACATTATGATCTTTTGAAATATAAAAATAATATCCTAATGACTCTTTAGGATATCCTATAAATCAAGCTCTGAAAGACCTAAAGTCTAACTTGTCCACTTGTTGTCTTTTGACATAAGCCGGACAATCCAAAATTCTGAGATAACTTAGACTTGGTTTCTTACCATACCATATCTCATACGGTGTGGTAGGAATGGTTTTAGAAGGAACCCTATTCAGTAAGTATATTGTAGTTAACAAACAGTAGCGCCAAAGAAAATCAAGGAGGTCTGTGAAACTCATCATGGATCGGACCATATCTAATAGGATCCGATTCCTCCATTCTAAAATCCCATTGAGTTGAGGTGTTCTAGGTGGAGTCCATTGAGAGACTATGCCATTTTTCTTAAGATAGTCCAAGAATTTCCAACTAAAGTATTCACCTCCTCGATCTGATCGAAGAACCTTAATGGGTTTTCTAATTTGCTTTTGTACTTCATGTCTGAATTCTTTGAACTTTTCAAAGGCTTTAGACTTGTGTGTCATAAGATACACATACTATACCTAGATAAATCATCGATAAAGATTATGAAGTAGACTAGGTTGCCTCTAGTCGGCACATCAAATGGGCCACACACATCAGTATGCACTAGGGCAAGAAGATCCGTGGCCCTTTCCCCATATCGTATAAAAGGGAGCTTAGTCATTTTACCTTGAAGACAGAATTCACAAATTGGATATGACTCGGAAGTCAATAGACTCAATAGCCCAGTTTTCTTCAATTTCTTAATCCTATCTTCTGCTATATGACCTAGTCTTAGGTGCCATAATATCTATCGTTTGGACTATCTCTAGGTCATTTTATGGTATTCACATTTTGCTCAATATTAAAAATAGAAACTTCAATATGTAACTGATAAAGACCATTAATAAGGAAACTACTTGTAATTTTATTTCTTTCATAAAGAATATTATAATGGTCCTTAAGAAAACTAATTACATAGCCTTCTAATGTCAGGCAAGAAATAGAAATCAAATTTCTACTTGCTGTAGGCACATAATAACAGTCTTTTAACACTAAGTCTAAACCAGATGGTAGTCGAAGAGGGTATGTTTCCATAGCCACGATAACAACTCTTGCTCCATTTTTTACGTGTAGGATCATCTCACCATCCCTCAGTCTCCTGCTATCCTTATGACCCTGCATTAAAGTGCACAAGTGAGCCCTAAAACTAGAGTCAAGCACCCCTGGATGTAGAAGAAACTATAAGGTTAGACTCAATAATGAGCATACCTCCAGAAGGACCTGCCTCCTTCTTTAGGGTGGCCAAGTAAGTTGGGCAGTTCCATTTCCAGTGGCCATCATTATTGCAATGGAAACACTTTCCTTTGTCAATGGTCTTCTTCTTCAGCTCTGCCTTTTTCTTCTTTCCTCCTTCCACCTTCCATTTTTTCGTAGATTTCTTCTTTCTAAAAGACTTCTCTTGGAAGAAGTCTGTTCCATAGCAGGTACTAAACCTTTAGAACCTTTCATGAAAAGCTCAGCAGTAACCAGCATGTTCATAAGTTCGGCTAAGGAATTTTGAAGTTCATGCATATGGTAGTTCATGATGAACTGCCCATACGCATCAGTCAAGGATTATATAATTATATCATTCTGTAGATCCAAGTTCAACCTCACTCAGAGCTTCTCAATCTCTTCCAAGTCCTTGATCATCATCAGACAATGATCTTGGATTGATTGTCCATCGCACATCTTAGCCTTGAATAGTCATTTAGTGACTTGATACTTGGCTGTGCGGCTCTGTTCACGAAACATCTCCTGTAGGTGAGCCAACTTTGGCGAGCAGTCCTGATATCTTCATGATGGTGCTGAAGTTCATCGAACATCAAGTCCAACATATAGTATCTAGCCTTGTTATCATCATTTGTCCACTTATCTAGAGACGCTCTCTACTCAGTGGATGGACGAGCTGGTAAGGTGGGAGTGTCCTGATCTAGTACATGAGTTAACTTCTTGGAATCCAAAATAATTTTAAAGTTTCGGAGCCAATCCTTATAATTTAGTCTGGTCAGTCTATGGGTGTCCAGGATTCGTGCTAATGGATTGGATGCAGACATTTTCCTATAGAGAGTCAAAGTTTTTACTTAGATATTGTAATTAAGACTTAACCAATTTATTTAGAAGTTTTACTTTAAACAAATTAGCTCCCACTATTTTCTTGGATCCCTGCACTTTCTCTATAGAGATATGAAAATATCCATGATTATTGATTTCTAGTGGGTGGTGCGGTCTCACCAACTGACTCATCACCTCACCTAACAGTTATTAGTGATGGGTTAGCCAGTGAGTGAACAACTATTGTTCAATGATTCTCTAATCATGATGCATCCAAACTTGGTCTCTAATTCATGAATCTTACCATGTCTGAATATTGATCTACTCCTTAGTTAAGTCAGACCCATCATTTGCATAGATTGGATTCCTAATTGGATCTCTTACCATATCTAGGATATTGAGCCCAATCCATTCTCCAGCCTATAGCATCCAATTTCTAATAGATATGGTTGCATCTTCTCGGTGCAACTGAGCCACTTTAATCAGTCGAGAATAATCAACCCCAGGAAGGACCCGCACATCTACAATAGTGGAAGACCTTAGACTTAATTTTTTCTTAGAAAGATTTGATTCAAATCTCATTAAACTAGACTTGACATAGTCATAACAATTATGACTAACCTAGTGGCATAGGTTAGCTCGAATTATTGACCACCTCAGATCAGAACTGAGTCAACAAATATGGCCAGGTAAGTGAGAGCAGTAGAAGGGATATGCCATTAAATCAACAAGAATACATTCGAGTCGAGTAGCTTCCAATTAAAAATCAATCGGTCGTATCTGCCAAACTTACCTTAGACACCAAATTATTGAGCTAGAACCAATCAGATTAGCCTACAATCCAGACTCTAAACACTAAGCCTAATTAGGCCTTAGCTTGATCGATCACTCATGTGACTCAATCTTGACCCAAACTTAATCCTATTAGGCTGGTCAATTTAAGCACTGTTGATCCCATGTAACCAACTCTTGATTCAATTTGATTAACTGCTTAGACCTAATTGAGCTACCCAAGTCCGAACCTAATTTTATGAACATATCTTAGATCTAAAAATTCTAAATTTTAGATCTAATATATTTCATAATCTAAATTCTTAATTAAGTTTAGGGTTCATAAATAAAACATGTAAATAAGATCCTAGGGTTTCAGGATCTATGGTTTTGCAGAAAGTAAGTTTTCAATTTTTGATTAAGGATGAATGCGCAGCACCCCTACACATCATAAGAACATCCTATCAAATGGGAGGAGAGGGTCTTTAAATCTTACTTTGTTCTTATGATCGGACGGCCAAGGAAAATGCCTTAATTAGAAATACAACTAACCTACAAAACTAATTAGATCTAAGCATATATCTCATATAAAAATTGATCTAATTAAAACATGTTTTGCATACATCATATCATGCATATTTTTTAAATCTAAATTATCTCATAATCATCTAAAAAATTAATTTTAAATTTGATTACATCAAATAAAATTTAATCTAGACCCTTTCGTAGAACTATTCTACAACTAGTCTAAACATGCAACTATCATATCTCATATGAACAAATTTAATTTAATTTATTTTCTACTTCTAGATTTGATTATAATATTTATAATATTAAAAAATAGTAAATAAATAGATCTTAAAATTATATTTAATTAAATAAAAATTATGATTATACTAGACTACATATAAAATAATTCTATTCCTAGTCTAGTTATGTATCTCATACATTTTAGATCTAGATTAATTAATTTTAATTTTCTATTTTTTTTTATTTTAGATCTAATCATATATCATGTAATATCTAAAATTACTAATTTATCAGATTAAGTTAGATCTAAATAAATTTTATGCAACCTGGCTCTGATACCAGTTGAAGGAAAAATCAGAGTTTCCTGGGTCAGGTTTGTTCAAATCTGATTGGATCGAGAGGCATATTTAAAAAATTTTCTCTTAGATCCAAATTTGATCTAATATCTTTTAGATCTAATTTTATAATCTAATAAATAAAAAAATTAAATTAAATTAAATTTAAATTAATGTTACCTTGATATTGGGTAATCCGATTACCTATTGATGATCCTGCTAATTGCCTGAGGTTCTGGATCTAGCCACACAAGTGCCTGACCTCTACTGGTATCCACTCAGGCTAGATCTGGAGATCTTCTTCTTTTCTTTCTTTTCTCCAAAAATTAGATTTGGATCTAATTTGGAGGATCTTCAAAACTCCATTCGAAGATCAGCAGTCGTCTCTACAATAGTGCTGCCTTCTTCCTTTCTCGTCAGCCTTTTCTTGCTTGGATTGAACCAAACTGAAGCCCAACTTCCTTGGGCATAGAGAGGATAGAGAGGCTCAGAAGATGGCATAGAGGAGGAAGAGGGGCAGCCTTGGGGCATGGGCTAAGAGGAACTCTTTTTAAGGTTGAACATAGATAGGGTTTATTTATAGACCTTGCTGTGCCATGCAGTGCTGCATCATCCCGACCAATCATATTGCTTTGTACAATCAGATCTAAATCTAATTAGTAGAATGACATCATCTGATCCAATCAAATGAGAGCCCCATAGATTCATCCTTAGATGGTGCCTTAGACTAGTCAAAGTCTATATGTAAGGATCACCTAGTTTGAATCCAAGAAGCAACTTGGAGTCCCATCCATATGGGACTCCAGTGTTTGTCAAAATGGGGTGCATGCCTAGGGGAGTCCCATCCATATGGGACTCCAGTGTTTGTCAAAATGGGGTGCATGCCATCCTAGGCATGCACCCTCCATCTGCCTACCAAATGGTAGGTGGACTTGGTCAATAAGTCTCTCCTATGGGTGCATGATGCATGGGCAGATGTCCAAGGGTCAAAGGTCGATGTTTGACCAAATTTAAAGGACAACAATTAGCAGATGACGAAAAATGGTAGGTGTTGTCTTAAATTTATCTCATAAATTAAGACAACCCTTTTATAACCTGGACAAGCTCCAATCAGATTAGGTAAAGGTACCTGAGTGAGCATAAATATATTTGGCTCAGTCGAGATAACTTTTAATGATAGAAAAAGGAGAATGTTAGGCTCAATCATATGCTAGCATGATTTTCTTGAACCTAATTGAATCTAATTCAAATCAATTGAATTGGGTTAGTCTAATTGATGATATCTAGATCTAAACCCTTATTTGTGTGATCTAGTTAGGTTCAGTTTTGTGTGGTAAATGGATATGTCGTGATCCCCATCACCGATATCATCGAAACTCCTTACGTTGGATCAGAACTCTTCTGATTCAGACAACTAGAATGATCGATCATCTAAATTATTCTAATTGCTTCCAAATTTCACCAGTGATAGCTAGCAGTATATGGTGGCAATTCATCAAAACTAAAAATGAACCTCTTGGTGCAGCTACTTGTGTGATTAAGTTCTTCTATTTTGAGCCCTGATCAGATTAGGGTTATGGTAAACTCGTCAAACCCTAATTCTTATCATGTGATTTAATTATTCGATTCAAGTTTGATGTGAAAATCTTAAAAGAAACTCTTTCTATTATTTCACTCTCTGCCATGGCCATGGGCTTATGGACTTGATTTTCATGATCATCATAGGACTGCTCCTCATCCACCGAGGTAGATAGATTCCATCTTGGTGTAATCCAATTCCTACAATGAACATGCTATAGCTAACATACACCTCAGAATTTTGAATGGCTAGGAGACCGAGTCATGGTGTAGTCAAACTATAACACCCTCAAGGTGAACTATCAATGCACCTCAGGTTAAAGAACCAGACACGCTACTGCAGCTTCGAGTCAGTCATCAACAAGAAGGTAAACTTCCTTATGACTACTCGAGGTGGTCACGTTCAATGCCCTCGTTCTCTAACAAGTACTTGTATTCTTGCTTTGATGTCTCTATGCCATAGACTCAAGACTTATTTACTATGAAGTAGCAATTGTACACTAATCTTCTGGATCAATCATCATCCTCATGATGATCCTATGGTCAAAAGCCTTTTATGAGTTAATAAATGAAAATTCATGTATTAAATTTTCAACTCTTTAAAATAAGAATTATCATTACCATTAACTCAAGGAATGTATCACAGACATTAAATATATATATGTGATAGAAAATAACCTATTTTATTATTTATAGTCAAAATTATAATTCTACCCCTAGAAGTGTATTATAAGTGTCAGCCAATTCTGGCTTCTAGGGCACACATATCTAACAGTCAGACAATCTCTCTTCGAGAGAAATTCTATGGCCTATCCAAAGATAGCCTTTTTTGAAATTTTTCATGCTGAACCGCTTTAGCATAATTTCTATATATATGAACTGGGACAACCAAAGCATCCTCTTAGGTGCATCCCTATAGATCTTCGTCTCTAGGATATAGAATGCTTCTCTTAAGTCCTTCATAAAGAACTGAGATGATAATCAAATCATTTTCTGTTATGCAGGAACATCATTTTTTATTAAGAGAATGTCATGCACATACAATACAAGAAAAACCATCACTGAGCCATTTATCCACTTATATATGTAGGGCTCTTTTTCATTCTTAATGAAGCTATGTGTTTTGTTCATCTTATCAAAATGTATATTCTAATTTCGAGATGCCTACTTCAATCCATAAATAGATCTCTAAAGCTTGTACACCTTAGACTTATCTATGGATGTGAACCCTTCAAGTTGTATTCTATATACCTCTTCTTCTAGCTCTCCATGTAGGAAAGCTATCTTCATATCCATCTACAAGATTTCATAGTCTAAATAGACATCTATTGCAAGTATAATCCGAATGAATTTAAGCATCGCTACAGGAGAAAATATCTAGTCATAGTCAATACCATAATGTTGACGATATCCCTTTATAACTAGATGGACTTTATAAGTCTCCATATTCCCATCTATGCCTCTATTCCTTTTGAAGATCCACTAATACCCAGTGGATTTAACCCTTTTAGGTGGGTCAACTAATGTCCATACATCATTAACCCTCATATACTCCATTTCGAATTTCATGGCTTCAAGCCATTTCTCAGAATTGGATCTCTACATTATATCCATGTAAGTGATCGAATCTTCATCATTCTCATTGAGTTTGATAGGATCACCATTCTGGATCAAGAAATGATAGTATCTATTCGACTAACATGGTACTCTACTAGATTGCCTTAAGGATGCAGGAACATTGGGCTTCAAATTTGATCTAACCAAATTTGGTCCCGGTTTAGCTAATTGTGTTGATTTTTCTACCTATCAAACTTTCTCAAGTTTAACCTTAGAAACAATAGTTCCTTTACTGAGAAACTTCTTTTCTAAAAAGATTGTCTTAAGACTAACAAACACTTTTGGTTCATCAACATGGTGCAAATAATATCCTTTGATTTATTTCAGGTATCCTATAAAAGTGCATTTGTCAGAGTTCGGCCTATGCTTATCTATTATTAATCATGTGACATAAGCCAGACAGCCTCAAATCCTAAGGTTTGAGAGTACTAGCTTACGTCCAGTCTAAATCTCATATGAAGTTTTAGCTATAGACTTACTTAAAATCTTATTTAAAAGATAATAAGCTAATTCGAGCACATATCCCCAAAAGAAGATTGGCAGATTGGCAAAATCTATCATGGAACAAATCATATCTAGCAGAGTATGATTCCTTCTTTCAGGTACACCATTATGTTGTGGTGTTCCTAGAAGTGTCCATTGGGAGAGAATCTCATTCTCTTCTATATATATTAGAAACTCATTGAAAAGATATTCATTCCCTTGGTCAGATCAAAAATTTTTAATACTCTTTTCAGTTTATTTTTCTATCTCATTATAGAATCTTTTGAATATTTCAAATAAATCTGATTTATGATTCATCAAATAGACATACCCATACCTAAATAGATCATCTGTATAAATAACGAAGTAGAAGCATCCACCTCTAGCATTAGTGCTCATAGGTCTACATACATTAGTATGTACTATACCTGAAAGCTCACTGGCTCTCTCATTTTTTTAGTAAAAGGTGACTTGGTCATTTTTCTAAGAAGACAAGACTTAAAGGTCGGAAGTGATTCACAATCACTAGCTTTGAGGGTTATCTCTTGGGTCAACCTGTTAATTCTGTTCTTATTAATATGACCTAGCCTATGGTGCCAAAGATAAATTTTAGATAGATTATCTATTCTAGGGTGTTTGCTAGTGGAGTAGACCATATTAATAGGTTGTGATAAAAAATAATTTTTGTTGTTCAAATGACTAGTAAAATAGTAACACTATTCAAAATGATATTATATTAATTTCTCTTCATTGAAATTTCATAATCTTGTTTGGCCAAAAGGCCTACAGAAATGATATTCAATAAAAAGCTAGGACAAAAGTGACATTCACTAAGAATAATAGTATGAGAATCAAATACAAGTTTTATAATTCCTAATGCTAGAACATGAGCAGGTCTTCTATGTCTAATGTTCAAGAATCTCTCGCTTTCTTCAAATCTCCTACTAACCTGTGAACCCTGCAATGAATTACAAATTTGGTAAGGACTTTCAGTATCTAATATCCAGTTAGTAGCATCATAAATTAAGAAATTGCAAGGAGTTATCATATAATTACCTTGTCCAGCAATAGATTGCTTCTTTCTTAGCCTGTTCGAGCCTAGGAAGGTAATGTGCTAAGGATAGTTCTTCTTTCAGTACTCTTATTTCTTACAATAGAAGCACTCTGTTTGACTTTTATCGAGCTTGGGTTTCTTTGTCTGACCCTACATAGATGTTCCAGCATGCTCCTGCACCTTCTTATTTTTCTTCTTTCTATTCTTTTCTTTCTTAAAGGATCGATGACTAGAAGAATACCCTCCTACTACATTCACCAACATCTTATGAAGCTGGTGATCCTTCTTAAAGTTCTGCAGTAATCCTAGCAAACCATGATAGTTAACTACAAGCTTTATCGGTATAAAATGAGTAAAGAAGGGGGTGGTAGGACTTGGGCAAGGAGTTCAGTAAAGCATCTTTTCCAAGCTGCTTATGCAAGAAAATGCCAAGCTTGCTCATGCACTCAATCATCTCAATTATATACAACATATGATCAGTGACTGATGCTCCATCTCTCATTCGAGCATTAAAGATGGCACAACTAGTCTTGTACCTCTCAATGTCATCGGGATAGCCAAAAGACTCATTCAACATTTAAAGCATGTCTTTTGGTTAAGCATTTTTGAATCATGACTAAACTCATCACTCATAACCACCAACATGAGGCAATGAATTATTATTCGATCATTGAGCCATTTCTAGTAAGTATCTCGAGCCATCCCACATGCATTCGGAGCTGACTCCTTAGGTGCTGGATCTATTAGAATGTACAAAATCCACTCATGCTCGAGAACAATCTTCAACTTTTGGTATCAACTACCAAAGTTAGGTCCTGTTAACTTATCATTATCCAATAATGAATGGAGTGACAAGATACTGGCCATAACTGCACAAAGAAAAATCAAAAACCTAATCAATATATGATTTATTAAGCCTAAGGATTTAGACTTTAGTCAAAAGGTTCTCCCACTATTTTATATAAATTGGTAGCCTCTACCTTCAATTTGAGAAATTATCCTAATTTCTTAGTGGATACTAGAATTCACACAGACTACACACAAGTCTGACTTTGGCTGGTCAACCCATGTGCATCTATGGATAAATTCTTAATCAATTATTTCTCTAAACAACTTCTAGTATTTTAATTTCACCCCAAAAGCTTTATCAGTAGGCTTTAGCCTCCACTAAAAAAGTCCGACTAGGTCCAATCATTAATATGACCATACTCAGTCCATCTAACCAATGAATGATTAAGCCTGACTTTGGTCGGTCAACCTAACCACCATTTAAAGAGACATAGCTTATTAATCATATTATGAATGGTAAT
Source organism: Cocos nucifera (assembly GCA_006176705.1). Lineage (NCBI taxonomy): Eukaryota > Viridiplantae > Streptophyta > Magnoliopsida > Arecales > Arecaceae > Cocos > Cocos nucifera. The sequence goes on from QRFJ01002321.1 coordinate 28,632, forward strand.
TCCAACAGCCGATAAGAACCAGGCCTTTAGGTCTCCAATAATTATTGAGCTAGTAGACCCATTATTACTCAACTTAATGGAAGGCTATGATCTAGTTATCACCATAGCTATTTTATTTTAAGAATCAAATAATCACTATCCTCCTACCGACTTCACCAAGTCAGATTAACGGAGATCAAAGATAACCCAATCTAGGGGCACTTAAATTAGACACACTAATTTACCTAGTTGATATGGGTCAGCATGAATTATCAAATAATCTGATCAAAACATAATTTTTCCAAGAAGACCAAGTAAGTGAGATCGGTGGGAGGGATATGATATTAACTCATCAGAGATCGAATCAGTATGAGTATCTCTCAATTAAAGACTATTGGTCATAAACTACTAGACTTATCATAGATATGAATTGGTTAATTAGTTTGATTGGATCCACCAAGCAATCCAAGCTTCATCACTTAGCAAAGAATCAAGTCCATTCGATTATTGTTAAAGATATGGACTTGACCAACTATAACTATTGTAATTGATCTAGAGTGCCTTGACCTAATCTAAGACAACACTTGATTATATTTAGTCAATTACTCAGATTAAGTCCATTTTCTAATCTAACTTTAAGTCAAATCCAATTAATGGACCTAATTCACACTAATCAAATAATCCATGTGTTATGATTTTTATTTTAGAATTTTAATTCATAATTCTAGATCCTAATTTATAACCCTTAATTCTTAATTAAGTATTGAGCTGATCGGTTAGTGTTTGATATTTCAAAAATAATTTTTAAATTTTACAAAATATTTGTATAATCTATAAGCATAACCATGAATCAATTTTAGATCTAATCTAAACATAATTATGATGATTGAAATAATTTTAATTCTAATAAATCATAAATCTATTTAGATCATATCTAATATATTTATTATTATTTTTTAGATCTGCACATACTAGGATAACCTTTTCACTGTAATGGATAAATATTATAGCAGGACAACCTTATAAAATTAGTCCATGTGATCAAAAAATTATTTATTTAGAATTAAATTTAAGATTATAAGTTAGATCTAATCTAAATTATCAATCTAAAACATGCATAAATACCATGTCAATTGACCTAGGCTTTGATACCAATGATGGAAAAATTCTTGGGTTTCCTGCATAGATTTCAAAACTTTTTCAAAAATTAGCATAGAGAATGACTTAGATTAATTATATTAATCTATTAATGCATGTAAAAATACCTACATCTAGAATCTTATGACATGATATAAAGCATGCAATAAAATTAAAAATAAATAACATGCATATGTATTGACCACATCAATATTGATCCAGATCTAATCTAGAATCATATAGAGATCAGTTCTCTATACTTGATCACAGATCAAAAACCCCACTATTCATAACATCAAAGTGAATATTGCTCAGAGCTACATAGGTCATCCGACCTCTACTGGTTGTCCACACAAAGCTTCTAGGATGATCGAAGGTTCGGTGATCGATGGTCCGTGCATCATACTAGCACTTTGCAAATCCCTCTAGATGCTCGATCTTAATACTTCTTCTTTAGATCTCTTGGACCTTCCAAGGGATGAAGAGATTGAGGAGGACTTGGGAGAAATGATCTTCCTCTCTAATCTCTCAAGGATATGTGGAAGAAAGAAGAAGAAAAGCTCTAAGAAGAACCCTTTCTTCTCTAATTTATTTTCTCTCAATAGGACACGCACTGAAATTATCCTAAAGAAAGCCCATGCACTTGCACCCAATATTCCCATGCCTAAGCCTCTATCCCATGGTCAAAACACCTCAAAAAATTCTTCATCAAAACTCCTCTTAAATAGAGAGAAAAGAAAGAGTCCTAGTCTAAGTCAAATTCCTAGAATAGGAAAGGTTCTTTTGTAAGAAACATTGGGGCACCCAACTTTTGGGCACCTTCTTATTTTCCTTGGGTGTGGATACCAAAGAATATGTGCACGATAACCTTCCTTTTCCATGCAAAAAATTAGATCCAAATCTAATTATTTTAAGCACCATATAGTGGATAGTGTTAAGAAATTACAAAACTCTATCAAATAGAGTCTTAGGTCAAAACAACTTGCTTGTTTTGGCCTAGACAAAACCAATTTCCAAACCAAGGAGGGAGGGGATCCGCATGGGGCTCTTGGGCATAAGAAACATCATGTAAATAATCAAAAGAAGGGGCATGGGCTTGGGAAGTCTAGGCGCTAAGGAAGAGAGAGAGTTTTAGTCCAACTAGGCTCCTTAGTTTTTCAGGTCAAATCAAATTTTAAATCCAATTAAATTAGGATTGTTGCAACCTAATTAAGGATGATCCTAGTTTAACTAGGAGCTCATTTAAATTTAATTAAATCATATTCAATACTAATTTAAATTCTAATCTAATTAAAAATTAGGTGCAGACAAGTCCTAATTGAATAGAAAATTAATTATCATTGTAATTGTCTTATTCCATAAATTAATTAGACTTTATCTAATCAAGTCCAAACCAAGCCAAATTGAATCTCATTCAATTAGACTCGATCTCAATCCTAATGCTTGGTAAATACATTAAATATATCTATAAGAGTACTAATTTATTAATTAATTTATATTTATTTTTAAGAAATGATATTTTTATCTATCTTTTGCAGAAAAGAGGATCACTGATGAGAAGAGCTCGATTTATGGATCAAAATAAAAAAAAATAGAGAAAATTAGATTTAAATTAGACCTAGAACAAGGATTCAAAAGAAAAAGAAAATAATAATAATAAATAAACCAACCGATTTGGCCTAGCGCACCACATGAACCCATCCATCTGGTTGAGCCAACAAAGTAGCAGGTTAGCATGGCCAGAGCCACAGCTGCCCACCTTTAAAGCTAGCCCACTCTCGCCTGCAGCCCACTCCCCCTCAGCCATGATGTCATGGTGACATCAGAAAACCACACAGTCCATGGTGGACCATAATAGTATTTGGTTCATCATGGATCCTTAATAGGTCTACCATGAAAATTCATGGCTCACAGGGCATTTTGGTAACTTTTGGTGGTGTATCACACATGGATTGGGCAGGGTTTATAGAATACCCGGGCTATGGTGTGAAGAAAAACCTACTTTTTTCGCCATATGATTGGTCTGATCTAACCAGATCTGTAAGAAATATTTCAAAAAAATTTTCTATAGAGTCTAATCAGATCAGAGAGTTCTTCAATCTAATTTTAATGATGTAATATTAAATCTAAAATTAAAAATTAAATCTGATATAAACTTTGTACCTGATTAGGAAATCTGATTATCCTATCGATGAATTATAGAAGCTCGGGATTCTAGATTAAGCAACGCATGTGCTTGGCCTCTACTGGAGTCCACTCAGATTGGATCTAGAGGTGCTCTTCTTCTAGATCTAATCACCAAAAATTAGATCTAAATTTGATTTTGTAAAGCCTTCGAATCAACTGATGAATACAGCATGCTCATCTCACGAAGGTCGTCTCTTTCTTTGAATCCTTTGCACCAATTTCTATGGATCTTCTCTTGGAACCTTGGCCCAACTTTTAGGCATGGAGAAGAAGAAGAGGAGGGGCATGGAAAAAGAGGGGACAACAGCAAGTGGGGGCTTGGGGCATGGAGCAAAATGCATAAGAAACCCTAGGGTGCAGGGTCTCTTAAATAGAGCCCTGCACCACCTTAGTGTTCCAATCAATCAAGCAACCAATTGCTTGATTTGTTTCCAATTTCTTGACAAAATTTCATGCCAACTCACATCAAAATTGCTGCCCTAAATATTTCATATGATGCCATATAAAATAGGTACGGAAAAGGAAAGGAAGTTTGGTGCGCAATGGACTCTTCTCATTTAGAGTTTGATCTCTATCAAACCTCTTTGACTGGTCTAATATGAAATTTTACCAAGTCAAAGCCTATCCACTTTGGGTGCATGCCTAGGGTGATGTGCATCCTCTCCATATCATACAAAAAGTGGGGGCGCACACCCCTAAAAAATCTCCAAGGGTCATGCACCCCTGATCCCTTCTTTTTTACAATAGGGTCAATCTTTGACCCTGGTGTGCAATAGAAAAGGTAGGTGACCAAAAATGGTAGGTGATCAGAAATGGCAGGTGTTGTGCTAAAATCATTTGATGAATTTAGACAACCCTATTTTGACCTAGATAAGTTTTAGTTAGAGTTTCGGTTGAGAGGAACCAGAAAGACTATAAAAGGAGAATATTAGATTCAATCATGTGCTAACATGATTTTCTTGAACCTAATCTAATCTAATTCAAATCAATTGAACTGACTCAGTCCAATTGATCACAACCAAACTCAAACCCTTATATGTATGAACCAATGAGGTTCAATTCCATATGGTAATGAGATATGTTATGATCTCTATCATTGACATCATCGAAATACCTTTTGATGGATCAAAACTTTTTTGATTCATATAATTGGAATGATCATTCATCAGGATCATTCTAATTGCTCCTAAAATCCATCAGTGATATCCAGCAGCATATGGTGGCAACCCATCAGAATTGAAAGTGAATCTGTCGGTGCAACTATCTGTATGAATCAATTCTACTATTATGAGACCCAACAGGATTACGGTTTAAGATAAACTCGACAAAACCCAACATCCATCATATGAATGAATAATTCAATTTGAGTCTGATCTGAAACCTTAATAGAAAACTCTTTTCTATTATATCACACCGCTATGGCTATGGGCTTAAGAACTAGATCTCATGATCATCATAGGACTACTCCTTCACTACCGAGGTTGATAGATCCTATCTTGGTGCAATCCAGTTCCTATAATGAACATGCTATAGCCAACATACACCTCAAAATTTTGAATGATAAGGAGATTGAGTTATGGTGTAATCAAACTATAACATACTTAAGATGAACTATTGATGCACCTCAGATCAAAGAATCTGACACACAACTATAGCATCGAGCCAGTCATCAATAAGAAGGTGACTTCCTTATGACTACTCGAGATGGTCATGCTCCATGCCCTCATTCTCTAATGAGTATCTGAACGTTTACTCTGGTATCTCCATGCCATAGATACAACACTCATCTATCTTAAGAAAGCGATCATACACCAACCTTCCAGATCGATCATCATCCTTATAACGATCCTACGATCGAGAGCAGTTTATGAGTTAATTATGAAAATTTATGTCTTAAATTTTCAACTCTTGAAAATATGAATTATCATTATCATTAACTCAAAGGATGTATCACAAACACTTTTAAATATGTACTATAATAGAAAATAATCATTTTATTAATTTATAGTCAAAATTATAAATTATCCTTAGAGGTATATTACTAGTGTCAGCCAATTTGACTTCTAGGGCACACATCTAACAAACTTTCACTTGACATAAAGCCAATTGACTACAAATCTAAGTCCCATCTTGTCAAGGTGGGCTTCGATCTTTTGCTGATCTAAAGACTTTATCAGTGGATCTATCGTGTTGTCCATGGAGTTAACTCTCTTGATCTTGATGTAACCCTTCTTGAGATAATTATGGATGAGGTGGAATCGTCGCTCGATATGCTTAGATTTCTAATGAGATCTCGGCTCCTTATCTAAAGCTATGGCACCATTATTATCGTAGTACAGAGGGATGGCATCCGATGGCATCACTTTGAGCTCTATTGCAAACTTCTTATACTAGAATACCTTCTTTGTAGCTTTTGATGCAGTGATATACTCTACTTTCTTGGTGGAATCCACTATCATGGTCTGCTTGGAACTCTTCCAGCTAGTAATGCCATCATTGCATATAAATAGACTACCAGATGTTGACTTTCGATCATCTAAATCAGACATAAAGTCTGAGTCTTTATAACTCTAGACTTGGAGTTCTTCATTACCAAAGATCAAAAATATATCCTTATTCATTCTCAAGTACTTAAGGATATACTTTATAGAAGTCCAATTCTCTTCACCTGAATTTGATTGATACTTGCTTGTGACACTCACAGTATGGCCTATATTAAGTTGTGTACATAGTATGGCATACATGAGGCTCCCTATCGTAGAAGCATAAGACATCTTGCTCATGCATTTAATCTTCTTAGGTGTGCTAGGGCACATCTTCTTGGAGAGATGAATACCATGTTTGAAGGGTACCAATCCCCTCTTGGAGTTTTTCATGCTGAACCTCTTCAGCACCTCCTCTATGTACATTTTCTATGAGAGACCCAGCATCCTATTCGGTCTATCTCTATGGACCTTAATTTTTAGAATAAAGGATGCCTTTCCTAGGTCTTTCATAGAGAACTCTTTTGATAACCATATTTTGACCATAGTTAATATGGGAATATCATTCTCAATAAAGAGGATGTCATCTATGTATAGTACGAGGAAGATAACAGTGCTTCTACTGATCTTCTTGAACACATAGGGCTCCTCCTTATTTTTGATGAATCTAAATGATTTGATCACATCATTGAGATGAGCATTCCAACTTTGAGATACTTGCTTAAATCTATAGATGGACCATTGCAGCTTACAGACCTTGTGATTAGCATCACTAGATGTGAAACCTAGCAGCTATTCCATATAAATATCTTCATCTAGATATCCATTTAAAAATGCCATTTTTACATCCATCTGCGATATTTCATAATCAAAATAGACTACAACAGCAAGCAGTGTGTGGATGGATTTAAGCATGGCTACTAGTGAGAAGGTATCCTGATAGTTAATGCCTTCACACTGACTATACCCTTTCGCCACTAACCTAGCCTTGAATGTCTCCACATTTCCATCTGTACCTATATTTCTCTTATAGATCCATTTACATCCAAGAGGTACTATACCTTCTAGTGGATCTACCAAGATCTAGACTTGGTCCGATCGCGTTGAGTCAATCTCTGACTTCACTGCCTCTAACCATTTTTTGGAGTCGATATTTAATATCGCCTCGTTATAGGTTTTGGGATGATCACCTGAACCCCATTTCTCATGAGGAACATTTCTCTACATCTTCTGAAATAATGTCTAAGTATCTTTTAGAAGGATGAAAATTCCTATTTGATCTACGAGGTAGAGGAGGTTGTGATTAGACTGGCTTAATCTGATTAGGTTCCATAGGTTTCTTAGCTTGTTGCTCTTGGGAGAGTTTCTCCTCGAGTCTTATCTATCTTTCGATGCTACCATCATAGATTAACTATTTTTCAAGAATGATGGAATGTCGACTCACAATCATATTATGGTCTTTCAAAAGATAGAAATAATATCCTAACGACTCTTTAAGATATCTAATAAAATGTGCTCTAAAAAATCTAGACTCTAACTTGTCCGCCTGCTATCTCTTGATATGAGCTGGACAATCCTAAATTCTGAGATAACTCAGACTTGGTTTCTACCATGCCATATCTCATACGGTATGGTAGGAATAGTCTTAGAGAAAATCCTATTCAGTAAGTGAATTATGGTCATTAGACTATGTCCCTAAAAAAAATTAGGGAGGTCCGTGAAGCTCATCATGGAACAAACCAATCTAATAGGATCCGATTTCTCCATTCTGAAATTTCGTTAAGTTGAGGCATTTCAGGTGGAGTCTATTGAGAGACTATGCCATTTTTCTTAAGATAGTCTAGGAGTTTTTGACTAAGGTATTCACCTCCTTGATCTGATCGAGGAATCTTAATGGGTTTTCTAGTTTGCTTTTCTACTTTATGACTGAATTCTTTGAACTTTTCAAAAGCTTCAAAGTTGTGTCACATCAAATACACATATCCATATCAAGATAAATCATCACGAAAGGTGATGAAGTAGATATAATTACCTCTAATTGATGCATCAAATGAGCCACACACATCTATGTGTACCAAGGGCAAGAAGGTCTATGGCCCTTTTTCCATATCCTATAAAAGAAAGCTTGATCATTTTGCTATGAAGGCATGATTCATAAATTGAATATGACTCGAAAGTAAATGGACTCAATAGCCCGGATTACTTCAATTTGTTAATCCTGTCCTCTGCTATATGACCTAGCATAAGGTACAATAGATACTTATCATTTAGACTATCCCTAGATCATTTTAGTCCTATGGCATTGTTGGGGATAAATCCACGCCTGCCAAAGTTTGGCTAAGACTCTAACTCTTGATCAGTTTCGCCTAGTTGCAACTATAACAACAGAACCTCAATATGCTAGAGTATTCAAACTCTAAATCATTCTGAGATGGCCGACCTTCAACACTACAGTCAGATAATCCGATTGGCTGGGAAGATTGATTTTGGATTCAACGGGGCATTACGAATTCCTTCTCTAGATGAACTTCAATAGTTAATGCTTCTGCCCTAGAGAACCGGCTAAGTCTCCGACTCCTGTGCATTCCGTTCGATCGATCACCTTCCAATAAACTATGTGGCCCCACTCGGACAAACTTCCTTGGATCCTCCTTTTGGCAGAATCTTAATCAGACTCCTCCAAAATTTCTCCTTCAGTGGAACTTCCCCAATAGTCAAACTTCTTCCAAACTGCCCTCAGATGAAATTCAGTGCCTTATCATTATTCACTGGTGAGCAACCCTAGGAATGGTTGAACCTCAAAGGAATAGCAGAGATGCTAGTGTTTCAGTCGCACTTGCTTATTGTGGCCATCAGTCAATACTTGATCCAGGTAGACCCCTGGCAGCCGAACTCCTTTCGGTTGGATGTCTTTCAGGCCTCTTCACCGGTCGAACCTGTGAGGATTTGTGGTACTCTCAAGTCTTGGAAGGCCACAGGAAGAGTCAAGGGGTTGGCTCCAGAGATTTTAGGGGCTTGGTTGGTGCTTCGGAGACCTATGACACAAGGTGAAGTAAGAAACCAAAGCTTGGAAATCAAGATTGCAGAAAGAAGATTTTTTGTAGGTTAGCCGGCTCAGTCCAAAATTGGATCGGCTAAGTATCAGTGCACAGGCAAAATAGAGAGCTATGCATTCAGGACTGCTGGCATGGCATAGGACTGGGCTGGCTCAGTTTCAAATTGAGCCGACCCAGTGGAACTTAGCTGGCTCAATGCTTAGACTGAGTCGGCTCAACGCACGGGCAAAGTTACACGAGGATCTATTTTGGACTAGGGACTAGGTTGATCTTAGGGATCTTAAGACCTATTTTGAGAGATCTTAAGGAGGCTAGTTCATATATGGGTCGGGTCTAGATCCAGAGGATGAGAGCATGGGAGTCATGGGTGTACATGGGCTCGGTGAGTGCTTTCACGTATTGGGTTAGTCGGAGAGTTTTTTGGTCGAAACTAATGGCTATGTATAAATGCATAGGTTATATTAGGATTTTATATGGTTGGAATCAATACAAACTTTTTCTTCCTCAACTCTCTTCTTCTCTTCTCTCTAGAGTTGCCGCCCTAGGCTTCTTGAAGAAGGCCTAGAGAAGGGGGGCATCTCCCTCAAGCCTAGGGAGGGAGGTGCCCCATCACAAATTCAGGTGGAGGATCGATGGTGTGCTGCCCATAGAGAATGTCACAGATTCCTTCAGATCTATGCTAAAGATCAGGAGCTTCCATAACATGATATCGGTGTTTGTGATGTCAAGGATGATTGGCGTTTGAGTGATATCATGGGTTTATAATTTGGTATCAGAGCTAGGTGATGCCTGAAACATTGTGGATGACAATATGATTTCAGAGCCAAGTTTCAGAGCCTGTTGGTGCATGGAAGGAAAGGAGAAGTCGAACAAGATAAAATCAAAAATCTGTACAAGGATTCTATGGTATGTCTCAAATCTATCTTTGTTATTGCTGTGGTTTGGCCAACCGGGAGTAGCGAGTTGAACGTGGAGGTTGAGAGGATTAATAGGAAGGGATTTTCTCAGGGTGGAAGGATTTAGTACATGATTTGCTGATTGATCTTGGTGGAAAGGTTGGGGTGTATGATGGTTATATGATAGACAGGAAGCACTGGAGTGCTATAGTAGTACTTTCCTGGAGATGCAGGGTTGAGAGAGGCTTGGCGATGTAGCAGCTGAGGAAGGTATCTCAGCAGAAGGCATCAGGGTTCTCTAGGAGCATAGGTAGTGTAAAGCTATTGAAGAGAGGTTTTCCAAGGGGTAATGGTTGAAGAAAGGCTAAAGAAGCGACTATAAGTCCTTCAGTGTCTGAAAGGTGGGGAAGTAGTCGGAGATGTATTCAGCAGTTCGATCAGAGCATGAATTTGCGAAGCCTTAGGAGTAATGGAGATGGATGATCTAAGGAGGTCCAGTAGGTTAGGGCTAGACAACTGTAGAGTGGCATAGAGATGAATTCGGGAGTGCTGGAGTGCTGTAGGAGCACTTCCCTGGTGGCACAGGGGCTGAAAAAGTCTCGATAGTGAGCAACCGAGGAGTGCATCTCAACAGATGGTGTCAAGGGCTTCTCAGAAAGATCGAGAGCAAGTCTCAGAGAGAGTCAGGAGGTCTCATGGAGCACCAGGAGGTCTCAGGTAGTCGAGAGTGTCATGGATCAGGTTTCTTCTACAGAGGCATCAGGAAGAGTCACGGTTCAGGTGGAGGATGGTTCTGCAAGTGCAATTGAAGCGATGGCTAGTATAGGGGCAAAAGAGAAGGACTAGGATGGAATTTCCTAGGGTTCAATCATTGGATTCAGAAGAGTTGGATGAGATCTTGGGTTTTGGAGGTGCCCACGGGTTGCAGAGGTATCCAAGATAGCTTCGAAGGGGTCCATATAATTCGAAGGGTTCGATGGTGCAGCGATGGTGCTCGAGGTACAGCGGCAGGCTCAGCAATGCAGCATTGAGTGGTTGGCCTCAAGGGACATGATGATAGAGTCAGCTTCTGTGGCATCAGGTGGACTTCAAATATAGGTGGAGCTTCGGAGAGGTGGTTTCACAATTGGAGAGGAATTTGACATGAGTTCAGAGCAGAGGGGTGTGGGAAGATCGATATCCTAGCACCAGCACCAATGATGCATAGTTTCAGGTGGAGCAGCATGTGCAAGAGGATAGGCGTAGTCCTGAGAAGACCATATCAGGGTTTGCAGCGAGTGCCGGTATAGAAATGTTATGAGTTCTACAAGGAAGTCTAGAAAAAGTGATGTAGCTGCTAAGCAAAAGGAATCCTACAATTCTAAGATGGTGCAGAGAAGCAAGCACAGATCTTCAGCAGTGGAGACGATCATCCCAAAGGCCTCATGGGTGCACAACAGCTGAAGAGGATTAGTGGAGGCAATGTTTGCACTAGTGCTGTCATGTACATAGGGACAGTGGAATCGTGCAGGAGGTCATTACCGAGGGGTTTGCCAAGGCTTGGGGCACCAAGGTGGAGATTGTGAGGATTTATGGTGCTCCCAAGTCTTGGAAGGCCATAGGAGGAGTCAGGGGTTTGGCTTCGGGAGATACGAGGGGCTTGGTTGGTGCTTTGAAGATCTGGGACACAAGATGAAGCAAGGAACCTAAGTAGCAGAATCAAGACTGCAGAAAGAAAATTTTCTGCAGGTTAGCCGATGAAGGGGAAATCTTGATTTTCTAGATCAGGTTCGTTCAAATCTGATTGGTTCAAGAGAGATATTTCAAATATTTTTCTCATGTATCCAGATCTAATCTAAGATGCTTTAGATCTAATTTTATAGATCTAATAAATAAAATAAAAATAAATTAAATCTAATTTAATTTATATCTTGATGTTGGGAAATCAGATTATCCTTTGATGATCCTGTTGATTGCCTGAGATTCTGGATCTAGCCATGCAAGCGCCTGGCCTCTACCGGTATCCACTCAAGATGGATCTAGAAATCCTCTTCTTTTTTATCACTTTCCTAAAATTTAGATCTGGATCTGATTTGGAGGATCTTTAAAACTACTTTCGAAGATCAGCAGTCGTCTTTGCAGTAGCGCTGCCTTCTTCCTTTCTCGTCAGCTTTTTCTTGCCTGGATCGCACTAAACTAGAGCCCAACTTTCCTTAGACGTGGAGAGGAGAGAGAGGATCAAAAGATGTTATGGAGAAGGGAGAGGGGCAGCCTTGGGGCATTGGCTAAGAGAGAACTCTTTGAAAGTTGGGCGTAGATAGGGTTTATATAGTCCCTACTGCACCATGCAGTGCCATATCATTCCGGCCAATCACATTGCTTCATGCAATCAGATCTAAATCTGGTTAATGGGATGACATTACCTGATCAAATTAGATGAGAGCCCCATAAATTCATCCTTAGATGGTGCCTAAGATTGGTCAAAGTCTATAGTTATGGGCCACCTAAGTAGAAACCAAGAAGCAACCTGGAGTCCTATCCATATGGGACTCCAGTCATCCCTATCAATGGATGCACGCCTCCATAGGCATGTGCCACCTCCTTTCCAAAATCTAGCAAGGGGATAAGCCCCTATCTACTCTCCAATAGGTGCATGACACATGGGCAGATGTCCAAGGGTCAAAGGTCAACGTTTGACCAAAGTCAAAAGATAAGAATTAACAGGCGACGGAAAATGATAGGTGTTGTCTCAAATTTATCTCATAAAATAAGATAACCCTTTTTTGACTTAGACAAGCTCTAATCAGACCAAGTAAAGATACTTGAGGGAGCATAAATACATTTGGCTCAGTTGAGACAACTTTTAATGATAGTAGAAGGAGAATGTTTGGCTCAATCGTGTGCTAGCATGATTTTCATGAACCAAATTGAATCTAATTCAAATCAATTAAACTGAGTTAGTCCAATTAATGATATCCAGATCTAAACTCTTGTTTGTGTAATCTAGTTAGATTCAGTTCTATATGGTAATAGGATATGTCACGATCTCTATCATCGACATCATCGAAATCATTGAAACTCCTATCGATGGATCAGAATACTTCTGATTCAGACAACTAGAATAATCGATCATCTAAATCATTCTAATTGCTCCCAAAATTCACTAGTGACACCTAGCAGTATATGGTGGCAATCCATCAAAACTGAAAATGAACCTCTTGGTGCAGCTACCTATGTGATTAAGTTCTTCTATCTTGAGCCCCAATCAGATTAGGGTTAAGGTGAACTCGTCAAACCTTAATTTCTATCATATGATTTAATCATTCGATTTAAGTCCGATGTGAAAAACTTAATAGAAACTCTTTCTATTATCTCACTCTACCATGGCCATGGGCTTATGGACTTGATTCTCATGGTCATCATAGGGCTGCTCCTCATCCACCGAGGTAGATAGCTTCCCTCTTGGTGCAATCCAATTCCTACAATGAACATGCTATAGCCAACATACACCTTAGGATTTCGAATGGCTAGGAGACCGAGTCATGGTGTAGTCAAACTATAACACCCTCAAGGTAAACTGTCGATGCACCTTAGGTCAAAGAACTAGACACACCACTACAGCTTCGAGTCAGTCATCAACAAGATGGTAGACTTCCTTATGACTGCTCGAGGTGGTCACACTCAGTGCCCTCGTTCTCTAACGAGTACCCATACTCTTGCTCTGGTGTCTCTACACCATAAACTCAAGACTCATCTACTATGAAGAAGTGATTGTACACCAATCTTCCAGATCAATCACCATCCTCATGATGATTCTACGGTCAAGAGCATTTTATAAGTTAATAATCAAAATTCTTGTCTTTAATTTTCAACTCTTGAAAATAAAAATTATCAATACCATTAACTCAAGGGATATATCACTGACACTAAATACACATTTGTGATAAAAAAATAACCCAGTTTACTATTTATAGTCAAAATTATAATTTTATTCCTAGAAGTGTATTACAAGTGTCAGCCAATTTTGGCTTCTAGGGCACACATATCTAACAATCGGCTCAGTCCAAAACTAGATCAGCTAAGTCTCAGTGCATAGGCAAAATAAAGAGCTTCATATTTAGGACTGCTAGCATGGCATAGGACTGGGTCAGCTCAGTTTCAGACTGAGCTGACCCGGTGGAACATAGCCAGCTCAGTTTCAGACTGAGCCGACCCAGTGGAACTTAGCTGGCTCAGTGCTGAGACTGAGCCGACTTAGTGCACGGGCAGAGTTACGCAAGGATCTATTTTGGGCTAGGGTCTGGGTTGATCTTGGAGGTCTTAAGGCTTGCTTTGAGAGGTTTTAAGGGGGCTAATTCATGTATGGGTCCAGTCTAGATTCAGAGGATGAGAGCATGGGAGACATGGGTGTACATGAGCTTGATGAGTGCTTTCATGCATTGGGTTAGTCGGAGAGTTTTTTGGTCGGACCTAATGGCTATGTATAAATACATAGGTTGTATTAGGATTTTATAAGGTTGGAATCAATGTAGACCTTTTCTTCCTCAGGTATCTTCTTCTCTTCTCTCTAGAGTTGCCGCCCTAGGGTTCTTGAAGAAGGCCTTGAGAAGGGGGGCATCTCCCTCAAGCCCAAGGAGGGAGGCGCCCCATCATAGATCCAGGTGGAGGATCGATGGTGTGCTGCCCATAGAGAATATCACAAATTTTTTTAGGTCCGTGCTAAAGATCAGGAGCTTCCACAACATGATATCGGTGAAGGGAAATCCTGATTTCCCTGACCAGGTTCGTTCAGATCTGATCAGATCAAGAGATATATTTCAAAAATTTTTTCTCTTAGATCTGTATCAGATCAGGGATGCTTCAGATCTGATTCTTATTTATTTAATAAAAATTAAATAAAAAGGATAAATTAAATCACATTCAATTTACCTGAATAGGGTAATCCTATTACCCTGTTGATGATCCTGTTTGCAGCGGAAGGTTCTGGATCAAGCCACGCAAGCGCCTGGCCTCTACCGGTATCCACTCGGGCTGGATCTGGAGATCCTCTTCTTCTCTATCACGCCTCCAAAAATCAGATCTGGATCTGATCTGGAGGATCTTCAAAACTCCTTTTGAAGATCTGCAGTCGTTCTTCGCAGCAGCGCAGCCTTCTTGCTTTTGATCTCCTTTTCTTGATCTAAATCGCACCAATCCAAATCCAAAACACTTTTGGACGTGGAGAGCAAGGGGAGAAGAGAGTATGGCGTGGAGAAAGGGGAGAGAGGCAGCCTTGGGGCGTGGGAAGATTGCTTCTTGATTATTCTTGATTATTTTTTCACTTGGGCGCTGGGTCTCTTATATAGACTAAGCGTGATCCAAGTCATCTTCCTCCCAACCAATCACAACCCTTTGTGAAATCAGATCTAAATCTGATTGGTGGGATTAGAGTCCCCTGGATTCCTACTTGGAGAGTGCCTTGGACCAGTCAAACTGGATTCTTAGAAGAACTCTCATTGGAATCCTAAAGGGAGATGGAGTCCTTGTCCAACAAGGACTCCTAGGCGCCTCCTACTTGGGCTCACGCCACCCTTGGCGTGCGCCCATTCTCCTTGCCAGGTTCTGGCAGGGGGACAAGCCCCCACCAGCTCTCCAATAGGTGCATGACATGTGGTCAAAAGTCAAAGGGTGAATGGTCAACGTTTGACCAGTCAAAGGTAGACTTTTGACCAAAGTCAAAGAACAAGAAATGGCAGGTGACCAAAAATTGGCAGGTAATGTCTTACAAATAAGACAACCTATTCTGACTTGGACAACCTCCAGTCAGACCATAAGAAGACTTCTGTTTGAGCACAAACTCCTTTGGCTCAGACAGGACGACTTATTTATGATAGCAAAAGAAGAACGTTAGGTTCAATCGAGTGCTAGCACGATTTCCTTGAACCTAATTGAATCTCATTCAGATCAATTGAACTATATTAGTTCAATTGATGATCACCAGATTCAAACCCTTGTTTGTGTGACCCAGTTAGGTTCAGTTCTGTATGGTAATGGGATATGTCATGATCTCTATCATCGACATCATCGAAACTCCTTTCGATGGATCAGAACTCTTCTGATTCGAACAGCTAGAATGATCGATCATCTAAATCATTCTAATTGCTCCCAAAATCCACCAGTGACACCTAGCAGTATATGGTGGCAACCCATCAGAGCTGAATGCGAACCTCTTGGTGCAGCTACCTGTGTGATTCAGTTCTTCTATCTTGAGCCCCGATCAGATTAGGGTTAAGGTGAACTCGTCAAACCCTAGTCTCTGTCATATGATGTAATCATTCGATTCGAGTCCAATGTGAAAATCTAAATAGAAACTCTTTCTATTATTTCACTCTGCCATGGCCATGGGCTTCAGGACTTGATTCTCATGATCATCATAGGGCTACTCCTCTACCACCGAGGTAGATAGATCCCATCTTGATGCAATCCAGTTCCTACAATGAACATGTCATAGCCAACATACACCTCAGGGTTCCATATGGCTAGGAGACCGAGTAATGGTGTAGTCAAACTATAACACCCTCAAGGTGAACTGCCGATGCATCTCAGGTCAAAGAACCAGACACACTACTGCAGCATCGAGTCAGTCATTGACGAGAAGGTAGACTCCCTAATGACTACTCGAGGTGGTCACGCTCAGTGCCCTCGTTCTCTAACGAGTACCTGTACTCTCGCTCCGGTGTCTCCACACCGTAGACTCAAGACTCATCTACTAAAGAGAAGCGATCGTACACCAACCTTCCGGATCAATCACCATCCTCGTGATGATCCTATGGTCGGGAGCTATTTATGAGTTAATAATGATTATTCATGTCTTAAATTTTCAACTCTTGAAAATATGAATTATCATTACCATTAACTCAAAGGATGTATCACAGACACTAAATACACATGTGTGATAGAAAATAACCCATTTATTAATTATAGTCAAAATTACAATTTTGCCCCTAGAAGTGTATTACAAGTGTCAGCCAATTCTGGCTTCTAGGGCACATATATCTAACAATCTCCCACTTGTCCTAAAGCCAATTGGCTACAAGTCTAAGTCCCATCTTCTCAAGGTGGGCTTCGATCTTCTGCTGGCCCAACGGCTTTGTAAGTGGGTCTGCCACATTATCTGTGGAGTTGACTCTCTTGACCTCAACGTAACCTTTCTCAAGGTAATCGCGGATGAGATGATATCGCCGCTCAATGTGCTTGGACTTCTGGTGAGACCTCGGCTCCTTAGCAAGGGCTATGGCGCCATTGTTGTCGCAGTAAAGAGGAATGGCATCTGATGGCATTACTCCAATTTCTGCAGCAAACTTCTTGTACCAGAATGCTTCCTTTGCAGCCTCTGATGCAGCTATATATTCTGCTTCCATGGTGGAATCTGCTATCACAGTTTGCTTGGAACTCTTCCAGCTGACAGCTCCACCATTGCACACAAACAGACTTCCAGATGTCGACTTTCGATCATCTATATCGGACATGAAGTCCGAGTCTGTGTATCCCTGGACCAGGAGTTCTCCATTACCAAAGACCAACATCATATCCTTAGTTCTTCTCAAGTACTTAAGGATACATTTCACAGAAGTCCAGTGTTCTTCACCTGGATTTGACTGATATCTGCTTGTGACACTCACAGCATGGGCTATATCAGGTCGTGTACATAGCATGGCATACATGAGGCTCCCTATTGCAGAAGCATAAGGGATCTTGCTCATGCGTTCTATTTCCTCAGGTGTGCTGGGGCACATCTTCTTGGAAAGATGAATACCATGTCTGAAGGGTATTAATCCCCTCTTAGAGTTTTCCATACTAAACCTCTTTAGTACTTCCTCTATGTACATCTTCTGTGAAAGTCCTAGCATCCTATTCGGTCTATCCCTATAGACCTTAATTCCTAGAATAAAGGATGCTTCACCTAGGTCTTTCATGGAGAATTCCTTAGGACAACCACATCTTGACTGATGTCAACATGGGAATATCATTCCCAATAAGGAGGATGTCATCCACGTACAATACGAGGAAGACAACAGCGCTCCCACTGACCCTTTTGAAAACACATGGTTCCTCTTCGTTTTTGATGAAACCAAACTTTTTGATCACATCATTAAAACGAGTGTTCCAGCTCCGAGATGCTTGCTTAAGTCCATATATGGACCTTTGCAGCTTGCAAACCTTGTGATCAGTATCACTGGATGTGAAACCTAGTGGCTGTTCCATATAGATATCTTCCTCAAGATATCCATTTAGGAATGCCGTTTTCACGTCCATTTGCCATATTTCATAATCGAAATAGGCTGCAACAGCAAGCAATGTGCGGATGGATTTTAGCATAGCCACTGGGGAAAAGGTATCCTGATAGTCAATGCCTTCACGTTGACTATAACCTTTTGCCACTAGTCTAGCCTTGAATGTCTCCACATTCCCATCTGCACCAATCTTTCTCTTGAAGATCCATTTACATCCCAATAGGTACTATACCTTCTGGTGGATCTACCAAGGTCCAGACTTGGTTTGAGTGCATCGAGTCGATCTCTGACTTCATTGCCTCAAGCCATTTCTCGGAGTCGATATCTGATATCGCCTCGTTGTAGGTTTTGGGATCATCACCATGAGCACCATTACCTATGAGGAACATTTCCTCTACATCCTCTGAAATAATACCTAAGTATCTTTCAGGGGGACGGGAAACTCTTTCCGATCTACGAGGTGGAGGAGGTAGTGTTCTTATTGGCTCAACCTGATTTGGTTCCACTTGGTCCTTAGCTCTTTCTGCTTGTGAGACTTTCTCATCAAGCTTAATCTGCTTTCCAATGCCACTATCTTGAATAAACTGTTTTTCAAGAAATATGGCATGTCGACTCACAATCACATTGTGGTCTTCTGGAATGTAGAAATAGTATCCTAATGACTCTTTAGGATATCCTATGAATCGAGCTCTAAAGGACCTAAACTCTAACTTGTCCGCTTGTTGTCTTTTGACATGAGCCGGACAACCCCAAATTCTGAGATGACTCAGACTTGGTTTCTTACCGTGCCATATCTCATACGGTGTGGTAGGAACGGTTTTAGAGGGAACCCTATTCAGTAGATAGAATTGAAGTTAATAATGAATGTCCCCAAAGAAAATCTGGGAGGTCTGTGAAGCTCATCATGGATCGAACCATATCCAATAGAGGTCCGATTTCTCCGTTCTGAAACCCCGTTGAGTTGAGGTGTTCCTGGTGGAGTCCATTGAGAGACTATGCCATTTTCCTTAAGATAGTCTAGGAATTCCCGGCTAAGGTATTCACCTCCTCGATCTGATCGAAGAACCTTAATGGGTTTTCCAGTTTGTTTTTCTACTTCATGTCTGAAATTCTTTGAACTTTTCAAAAGCTTCAGACTTGTGTCTCATAAGATACACATACCCATACCTAGACAGATCATCGGTAAAGGTAATGAAGTAGACAAAATTGCCTCTAGCCGGCACATCGAAATGGGCCGCACACATCAGTATGTACTAGGGCAAGGAGATCTGTGGCCCTCTCCCCATGTCCAACAAAAGGGAGTTTAGTCATTTTGCCTTGAAGACAAGATTCACAAGTTGGATATGACTCGGAAAGTCAATGGACTCAATAGCCCATTTTTCTCCAATTTGTTGATCCTATCTTCTGCTATATGACCTAATCTCAGGTGCCATAGATATCTGTCGTTTGGACTATCCCTAGGTCGTTTGGCATTCACGTTTTGCTCGATAGTTAGAACAGGTACATCAATATGTAGCTGATAAAGACCATTAATAAGGAAACCATTTGCAATTTTATTTCTTTCATAAAGAATGTTACAATGGTCCTTAAAGAAGGTGATCACATAACCTTCTTGTGCTAAGCATGAAACAGAAATCAAATTCCTGCTAGCTGCAGGCACAAAATAACAGTCTTTCAAAACTAAGTCTAAACCAGATGGTAATCGAAGAGGGTATGTTCCCACGGCTACTGCAGCAACTCTTGCTCCATTACCGACGCGTAGGATCATGTCTCCATCCCTCAGCCTCCTGCTATCCTCAAGACCCTGCATAGAAGTGCATAGATGAGCACTAGAACCAGAGTCAAGCACCCAACTGGATGCAGAAGAAACCGTAAGGTTAGACTCAATAACGAGCATACCTCCAGAAGGACCTTCCTTCTTGTTCTTTAGGGTGGCCAGGTAAGTAGGGCAGTTCCGCTTCCAATGGCCGTCGCTGTTGCAATGGAAACACTTTCCTTTGCCATCGACCTTCTTCTTCGGTTCTGCCTTCTTCTTCTTTGATCCTTCTACCTTTTGCTTTTTCACAGACTTCTTTTTCTTTCCATAAGACTTTCTTTTGGAAGAAGTCCGTTCCATAGCAAGAACTGAGCCTTTAGAACCTTTCATAGAAAGCTCAGCGGTAACCAGCATATTCATCAACTCGGCCAAGGAATTTTGAAGTTTATGCATGTGGTAATTCATGATGAATTGCCCATATGCATCAGTCAAGGATTGCAGAATAATATCATTCTGCAAGTCCAAGTCCAACTTCACACCGAGCTTCTCAAGCTCTTCCATGTCCTTGATCATTGTCAGACAGTGATCTTGGACTGACTGCCCATCACGCATCTTAGCCTTAAAAAGTCGTTTTCGTGACTTGATATTTGGCTGCGCGACTCTGTTCACCAAACATCTCCTGCAGGTGAGCCAACATTTGGCGAGCAGTCCCGATATCTTCATGTTGGCGCTGGAGCTCATCAGACATCGAGCCCAACATGTAGTATCTGGCCTTATTGTCTTCGTCAATCCATTTTTCCAGAGACGCTCTCTGTTCAGTGGATGGACGAGCTGGTAAGGTGGGAGGGTCCTGGTCCAAAACATGTGTTAACTTCTCGGAACCCAAAACAATTTTGTAGTTCCTGAGCCAATCTTTATAATTGGGTCCAGTCAGTCTATGTGTGTCTAGGATACGTGCCAGTGGGTTGGACGCAGACATTTTCCTGTAGAGAGTCAAAGATTCTAGTTAGATACTGTAATTTTGACTTGACCAATTTGTTTAGGGATTTTATTTTTAAACAAATTAGCTCCCACTATTTTCTCGGATCCCTACACTCCCTCTGTAGAGATGCGAAAATCTCCGCGATTGATGATTTCTAGTGGGTGGTGCGGTCTCACCAACTGACTCATCACCTCACCTAACAGTTATTGGTGATGGGTTAGCCAATGAGTGAACAACTCTTGTTCAATGATTCTCTAATCATGGTGCACCCAAACTTGGTCTCTAATTCATGAATCTCACCGTATCCGGAATATTGATCCACTCCTTAGTTAAGTCAGACCCACCATTTGCATAGACTGGGTTCCTAATTGAGTCTCTCACCGTATCCGGAATATTGAGCCCAACTCATCCTCCAGCCCATAGCATCCAATGCCTAATAGACATGGTTGCGTCTTCCCGGTGCAACTGAGCCACTGTATCCAGCCGAGAACAATCAACCCCGGGAAGGGCCCGCACATCTACAATGGTGGAAGACCTCAGGACTTAATCTTTTCTTAGGGAGAATTGATTCAGGTCTCATTAAACTAGACTTGGCTTAGTCATAACAATTATGACTAACCTAGTGGCATGGGTCAGCTCGGATTATTGACCACCTCAGATCAGAACTGTGTCAACAGATATGGCCAGGTAAGTGAGACCGGTGGAAGGAATATGCCATTAACTCGTACAAGAACGCATTCAGGTCGAGTAGCTTCCAATTAAAAACCAGTCGGTCGTCTGTGCCAAACTTACCTTAGACACCAAATTGTTGAGTCAGAACCAATTGGGTTAGCCTACAATCCAGACTCTAACCTCTGAGCCTAATTAGGTCTTGCTTGATCGTGACTCGATCTTGACCCAGACTTAATCCTATTAGGCTGGTCAATTTAAGCATTGTTGATCCCATCTAACCAACTCTTGATTCGGTTTGATCAACCGCTTAGACCTAATTGAGCTACCCAAGCCCGAACCCAGTATTATGAATATGTCTTAGATCTGAAATTCTCAATTTTAGACCTAATTAATATTCCATAAACTTAATTCTTAATTAAGTAGGGTTCATAAACAAAATATGCACAATAAATCCTAGGGTTTCAGGATCTAGGGTTTTGCAGAAAGTAAGTTTTGGGTTTCTGATTAAGGACGAACACGCAGCACCCCTACACATCATAAGAACACCCCATCGAATGGGAAGAGAGGGCCTTTAAACCCTTCTTCGTTCTTATGACCGGACGGCCAAGGGGAACGCCTTAATCAGGAACATTCAATAAACATTCAATACTACAAAACAGTTATAGATCTATATCATATATCTCATATACAAATTTAGATCTAATCCATGGCATATTTTGCATACATCTCATGTATCATAATCATGCATGTTTTCAGATCTAAATTATCACATAATAATCTGAAAAAATTAGATTTAAATTGATCTAATCAAAATAAATTCTAATCTAGACAATTATGTAGAACTATTCTACAACTAGTCTAGTCATGCATCTATCATATCTCATATGATATTTAAAATTAAATAATTTTTATTTGCTGTTTATCAGATGTTATTATAACACTTATAATATCAGAAAAATAGTAAATAAGAAGATCTAAAATATGATTTAATCATATTAAATCAAAGACATGCAAAACTATTCTATAGAACTATTCTATTCTAGAACTAGTCATGCATATCTTCATGTTCTTAGATCCAAATCATTTAATTTTAATTTTTCTGATTTCAGATCTGATCACATCTCATGTGACATCTGAAATCACTTATTTTTAATTAAAATAAAATTAAAAATCAGATCTAAACTATTTTTAGAACCATGGCTCTGATACCACTTGAAGGGAAATCCTGATTTCCCTGACCAGGTTCGTTCAGATCTGATCAGATCAAGAGATATATTTCAAAAATTTTTTCTCTTAGATCTGTATCAGATCAGGGATGCTTCAGATCTGATTCTTATTTATTTAATAAAAATTAAATGAAAAGGATAAATTAAATCACATTCAATTTACCTGAATAGGGTAATCCTATTACCCTGTTGATGATCCTGTTTGCAGCGGAAGGTTCTGGATCAAGCCACGCAAGCGCCTGGCCTCTACCGGTATCCACTCGGGCTGGATCTGGAGATCCTCTTCTTCTCTATCACGCCTCCAAAAATCAGATCTGGATCTGATCTGGAGGATCTTCAAAACTCCTTTTGAAGATCTGCAGTCGTTCTTCGCAGCAGCGCAGCCTTCTTGCTTTTGATCTCCTTTTCTTGATCTAAATCGCACCAATCCAAATCCAAAACACTTTTGGACGTGGAGAGCAAGGGGAGAAGAGAGTATGGCGTGGAGAAAGGGGAGAGAGGCAGCCTTGGGGCGTGGGAAGATTGCTTCTTGATTACTTCTTGATTATTTTTTCACTTGGGCGCTGGGTCTCTTATATAGACTAAGCGTGATCCAAGTCATCTTCCTCCCAACCAATCACAACCCTTTGTGAAATCAGATCTAAATCTGATTGGTGGGATTAGAGTCCCCTGGATTCCTACTTGGAGAGTGCCTTGGACCAGTCAAACTGGATTCTTAGAAGAACTCTCATTGGAATCCTAAAGGGAGATGGAGTCCTTGTCCAACAAGGACTCCTAGGCGCCTCCTTACTTGGGCTCACGCCTCCCTTGGCGTGCGCCCATCTCCTTGCCAGGTTCTGGCAGGGGGACAAGCCCCCACCAGCTCTCCAATAGGTGCATGACATGTGGTCAAAAGTCAAAGGGTGAATGGTCAACGTTTGACCAGTCAAAGGTAGACTTCTTGACCAAAGTCAAAGAACCAAGAAATGGCAGGTGACCAAAATTGGCAGGTAATGTCTTACAAATAAGACAACCTATTCTGACTTGGACAACCTCCAGTCAGACCATAAGAAGACTTCTGTTTGAGCACAAACTCCTTTGGCTCAGACAGGACGACTTATTTATGATAGCAAAAGAAGAACGTTAGGTTCAATCGAGTGCTAGCACGATTTCCTTGAACCTAATTGAATCTCATTCAGATCAATTGAACTATATTAGTTCAATTGATGATCACCAGATTCAAACCCTTGTTTGTGTGACCCAGTTAGGTTCAGTTCTGTATGGTAATGGGATATGTCATGATCTCTATCATCGACATCATCGAAACTCCTTTCGATGGATCAGAACTCTTCTGATTCGAACAGCTAGAATGATCGATCATCTAAATCATTCTAATTGCTCCCAAAATCCACCAGTGACACCTAGCAGTATATGGTGGCAACCCATCAGAGCTGAATGCGAACCTCTTGGTGCAGCTACCTGTGTGATTCAGTTCTTCTATCTTGAGCCCCGATCAGATTAGGGTTAAGGTGAACTCGTCAAACCCTAGTCTCTGTCATATGATGTAATCATTCGATTCGAGTCCAATGTGAAAATCTAAATAGAAACTCTTTCTATTATTTCACTCTGCCATGGCCATGGGCTTCAGGACTTGATTCTCATGATCATCATAGGGCTACTCCTCTACCACCGAGGTAGATAGATCCCATCTTGATGCAATCCAGTTCCTACAATGAACATGTCACAGCCAACATACACCTCAGGGTTCCATATGGCTAGGAGACCGAGTAATGGTGTAGTCAAACTATAACACCCTCAAGGTGAACTGCCGATGCATCTCAGGTCAAAGAACCAGACACACTACTGCAGCATCGAGTCAGTCATTGACGAGAAGGTAGACTCCCTAATGACTACTCGAGGTGGTCACGCTCAGTGCCCTCGTTCTCTAACGAGTACCTGTACTCTCGCTCCGGTGTCTCCACACCGTAGACTCAAGACTCATCTACTAAAGAGAAGCGATCGTACACCAACCTTCCGGATCAATCACCATCCTCGTGATGATCCTATGGTCGGGAGCTATTTATGAGTTAATAATGATTATTCATGTCTTAAATTTTCAACTCTTGAAAATATGAATTATCATTACCATTAACTCAAAGGATGTATCACAGACACTAAATACACATGTGTGATAGAAAATAACCCATTTATTAATTATAGTCAAAATTACAATTTTGCCCCTAGAAGTGTATTACAAGTGTCAGCCAATTCTGGCTTCTAGGGCACATATATCTAACAATCGGTTCTTATGATGTCAAGGATGATTGGGGTTCAAGCGATATCATGGGTTAACAATTTGGTATCAGAGCTAGGTGATGCCTGAAATATTGTGGACGACAATAGAACCCCTCCTGGACTTCTCTTCCGACCGAATTCCTTCTAGCTACTTGAAGGGACAATGATGTACACCCTCAACATAGCAAATAAAAGTGAATGCACGGTCAATCTTGACAACCTCCAAACTCCTCCGAACCAACAACGTTCATCAGCCCTTCATCACCTATAATTGTCCCATCCAAACTTTAGCTGTTAGGTCTCCAATAGACTAGCACGTCACGACAACAGACACCACCCTCCGTAACAAACTCCACATGGCCTCGAATGGCCCACTACCATGCAGTTGTGGCTATCACTATTATTTTGTTACAGGCTCCGAGGCTATAAAAGGAATCCTCCAGTTATATTTTTTCGAAGCTCTCTTCTTCTTTTCTGTACTCTGCAACTTTCTCTATTGAGTACTTCATTTCTGATGGCCGAAAGAGCTGATTTGATCATCAAAGAGTCTTGTCGGAGCCACCCCCTAGGCTCTGGATGAGAATTATTTTGCAAGTCACCGACGGCGACCTCATCTTCTATGACTCTAGCGCTTCTCTGGTGATGACCAAATTTTGCACAAACAGAATTGGCGCTAGAAGGAGGGTATGAACCTCCGCCTTTTGAGGTTTCTTGTTCTTAAAGGAGTGCTCAGCAGAGATCTCTAGTTCTCCTTCGGAGTCCTCCTTCTCGAAAATGATGCCTCTTAGGAAAGATTTAACTCGATGATCAACAGCCTCCATGGCTAGATCCCATCCTGATCAGCCCATCCCTATTTTATCTCCGACAACTCAAGCTCCACCTGCAGCAATGGTGGACATGGAACAGTTCAACCTGCTGGTCTAGTAAGTTTGCATCATCATAGAAGCAGTGTGGGCCATGTGACAATAGCAACCTCTAGCACCAATTCGGCCAGAGCAAGCTTCTCTGGTGCCCCATGATCTGGTCTAGGAATGGTCGACTCGAGCTAGCCGATCGGTGACCTTAGAAAAAGGGAAGCAGAGGGCCGAGAGCCCCTGCTCTGATCATGACTCTACACCTGGAGGGATGTTGCCCTTGTTCAATCAGAAGACCTTTGAAATCCATGATTGAGAGGATCTTCTAGATCAAAAACTATAAGAGATGAACCGATAGATTAGGAAACTTCATCGTGCACCCCCTCCCATGGTAATGATATTTGTACTGACCCTCCTTTATCTCACCGCATCATGCAAGAACCTATTCTATCGAACTTCAAGCTCCCTCAATTTGAGAGCTACGATGGGACTATCGATCTGGTCGACCACCTAGAGGCCTTCCAAATGATGATGCTGCTCCATGATGCACCAGATGCCATCCTATGTTAAGCTTTTTCATCTATCTTTAAAGGAGCAGCTAGAAATTGGTATGCGATCCTTAAGCCAGATACCATCTTTTCCTTTGATCAAATGAGCCACCAATTTGCAGCTCATTTTGTTAGCAGCTAACACCCCCGCCGAGGTTTCGACTCCCACAGGAACATCAAACAACAAGAGGGAGAATCCATCTGAGCTTATGTCAACCACTTCAATGCAGCTACCCTAGAATTTTAAAATCTGGACTAGTCTGTCGCTATGACCACACTAAAATGCATCCTTCAGAAGAATAATCTACCGTTCTCCCTAGTGAAGAAGTACCCTTGGGATTTTGCCAATATGTTGGCTCGGGCTGAAGGATATGCTTTAGCGAAAGAGGCCTTCAAGGTCAAGGATAGTGAAGCCATAGAAGAGCGACAAATGGATGAGCCGAGTAGGCCCGCATTTGAAGAGAAGCCGAACGAGGTTCGATCGTACTCTCAGACACCCCACGAGCGCAAGCAAGCTTAAACTTTTTCTTAAGCTCATCGTCCATGAAGCCCTTATAGAAGGGTGCAATGGGGCTCCCCCCTTCGATGGTTCCACAACTATGCCCCCCTCAATGCTTCGAAGATCCAAGTACCGATGAAGATCAAAGAGCAACTGTCTAGACTAGAGAGGATGCACACTCACCCTAGCAAGCACAATCCTAACAAGTACTATCTCTATCATCATGACCACGGTCATGATGTTGAAGAATATATTCAGCTCCAGGATATAATTGAGAAGCTCATCAGGTGAGGTCGGCTTGGTTGATTCCTGCGATGTCGGTCCAAAGGAATAGAGGATCGGCCAAGGGCACTACCACAACCTGAACCACCGAAGGGAGAGGAGCAACAAGGAGATCAGCCGCCTCTCGATGTCATCAACACTATCTCTAGGAGACCTCGACGAGAAGAGGCCAGCGGATCGAAAGGATCGATGAAGAGGCAAAGGAATGGAGAATCTATAACCTTCACCAAAGCAGACGCACAGGGAGTTTAGTTCCCACATAACAATGTGATTGTAATTGCTTTAAATATCATAAACTATGATGTACGCCACATCCTTGTTGATAATGAAAGTTCAGTTGATGTCTTGTTTTATAATGCTTTCTCTAAAATGTCTATACCTGATAGTCAGCTTGGGCCGATAAACTTCCTGTTAATGGGCTTTACCAGTGACGTGATACCAGTTGAGGGCATAATAACTTTAGTTGTGGCTATAGGACAATATCCAAGGCGGTCCAGAGCACAAATCAATTTTCTAGCTGTAAAAGCTTCATCTGCCTACAATGCTATTCTTGGCCGATCTAGTTTGAATGCACTTAGAACTATGGTATCAACTTATTACTTAAAGGTGAAGTTCTCGATGAGCTATGAAATTGGAGAGATCAAAAGAGACCAGGCCTTGGCAAGGCACTGTTACTCCATGGCCCTATAGAAAAACCCCCAGCCTGACCTTTGCCCTATTGATGGACTGGATGTCCGCGATGACCTTACAGAGGAGCGGGGCGAGCCTATGAAAGACCTCATTTCTATCCCATTGAATGACGAAAATATGGAGCACACTATGCAAATCGGCTCCAACTTAAGGGGTGAGGTTTGAGGGCAACTCGTCGCCTTCCTTCGGAGAAATGTGGATGTCTCGCCTAGATCCCAATGGATATGCTAGGGATTGATGCTAAGTTCATGGAACATCGACTGGCTGCTGATCCTAAGTGTCAACTAGTGAAAGAGAAGATGTGCAACCACACTCTGGAGAGGTAGAAAGTAATTACAGAAGAAGTCGACAAGCTCCTCAAGGTTAGATTCATCCAAAAAGTTAACTATGTGAACTGAATCTCAAATGTGGTGCTCGTCAAAATGGTGAACGATAAGTGGAGGATGTGTATAGACTTCAAAAAGCTGAACAAAGCCTATCCAAAAGATAGATACCCCTTACCCAGGATCGATCAACTGGTGGATGCAACCTTGGACCACAAGCTCCTCATCTTCATGGATGCCTTTTCCAGCTACAACCAAATTCGAATGGTACCAAAGGATGAGGAGAAAATCATTTTTGTTACTGACTGTGGTCTTTACTATTATAGGGTTATGCCTTTCGAACTCAAGAATGCAGGGGCAATATACTAGCGCCTGGTCAACAAAATCATTAAGAAGCAGATTGGTTGAAACATGGAAGTGTATGTGAATGTTATGCTCATCAAGAGCCAAGCTTCAATAAATCACATCGTCGACCTCGAAGAGACCTTTAGTGCACTTAAGAAGTACAAAATAAAGCTGAACCCAACCAAGTGTACCTTCTGTGTGACCTCAAAGAAATTTTTGGGATGCTGTTTAGGCATGGGACTGAGGCAAATCCAAAAAAAATTTGGGCTATTCAGGAGATGACCACTCCAAAAATAATTAAAAAAGTTCAGTGCCAGACTGAAAAAGTAGCATAACTAAACCGCCTCCTCTCGAGATCAGTCGAGCGATGCATGCCCTTCTTTTAAGTTCTCAAGTAGCCAAAGAGCTTTTGCTTGATGGGGGAATGCTAATAGGCATTCGAGGAGCTTAAAAACTACCTCGATTCACCTTCATTACTAGCAAAGTCAGAAGAATTATTTTTGTACCTAGCAGTTTTCCTAGCAGCCCTGGCAGCGGTCCTGGTTAAGAAGGAAACAAAAGTGCAGCGATCAATCTACTACATAAGCCAGGTTCTGAGGGATGCAGTGATCAGGTACTCTAAATTAGAAAAATTAACTTACTCACTTCTAATTGCTGCCAGAAGACTCTGACCTTACGTTCAGGGGCATACCATAACTATCCTCATGTATCAACTAATTAATGTAGTCCTTCATCGAACAGATGCCTCTAAAAGAATCATAAAATGAGCAATCGAGCTTACAGAATTTGACATCAACTACCAACCTCGACCGTCGATCAAAGCCAAGATATTAGCAGATTTTATAGTAGAATGCACCATTCCAGATGAAGCCGAGCTTGAACAAAATGAAATCGGCATTCTATGGTTGCAACTGAGCCCCCCCCCAAAGAGAGTGCTGACCTTTTCAAAGACTTTTGGGCCCTGTACGTGGATGGTTCATCCAATGCTGCTGGAGCAGGTGCAGGGTTGGTCTTGGTTAACCCCAAGGGAGTCATTGTCGAATATGCACTACACTTTAAATTTTCTACAACTAATAATGGGACCAAATATGAAGCTTTGATCGCTAGGTTAAAAATAGCAAAAGAGTTAAAAGCAGACCAGCTTCAAGTTTTTAGTGATTTTCAGCTGGTGGTCGGACAAGTTAGCGGCAGCTATGAAGTCCGGGAGGAAAGCATGATGAAATATCTTAAGAAAGTAAAGAACTTGACTTCGACCTTCAACAGTTTTAGCATTTAAGGAATTTCGAGGGTAGAAAATACGAGAGCCGATCTTCTCTCTAAATTGGCCACTTTAGCCCTAGCCAAACTACCCAAAGAAGTATTTTTTGAAATTCTAAAGTGCCCAAGCTCAAAGGAGTCATAACCTATTATGCAAGTTGAGTACGAGCCGAGCTAGACCGACCCGCTAGTTGCCTACCTCAAGGATGGAGCTCTTCCTCATGATCCGAAAGAAGCTCAAAAACTCAGGAATCAAGCTTCCCAATATGTTCTGTATGAAGGGAAGTTGTATAAAAGGTGGTATTCTCTATCGCTCTTGAGATGTCTCCAACCTTTAGAGGTTGACTTCACATTATGGAAAGTGCATAAAAAAATTACGAAAGTCATGTAGGAGTCAGATCCCTATCACAAAGACTACTTCGATAGGGGTACTATTGGAAAACCTTGTACCACAACTCTATAAAGTATGCCAAGAAATATGACCGCTGTCAGAGAAATGCAAATATTCAAAGATAGCTGGCCTCTGAGCTTACTCTACTAAGTGCACCTTGACCATTCGCGCAGTAGGGAATAGATATACTTGGGCCATTTTCAATGGCATCCGGACAATAAAAGTCTTTCATGGTTGCGATCGACAACTTTACCAAATGGGTCGTGGTCAAACCATTAGCAAAAATTACTAAGTCCAAGGTATGGGACTTCATCTGAAAGTCAATCATCTATCGATTTGGTCTACCCTAAATTCTTATAATAGATAACGGATGATAGTTTGCTGGGATGACATTCGCTGAGTTCTGCGAAGATTTAAACATCTCCCATCACTTCATGTCGGTAGTCCATCTGCAGGCAAATGGTGAAGCAGAGGTGACCAACAGAATCTTACTGCAGAGCATCAAGGAAAGGCTTCAAAGAACAAAGGAGACTTGAGTGGATGAACTCTACCATGTCCTCCTAGCATACCAACTACTCAAAGGATGCTGACTGGAAAAATATCATTCGCCTTGACCTTTGGAATAGAGACAATCATCCTAATCGAGCTTAAACTTTTGTTAGCATGGATCATGGGCTTCAATGAGAAGCGTAACTCGCAAGACCTCAGAGTCAACCTCGATCTACTAAAAGAAAAAAGAGAAGAAGCCCAAGTTCAGATGGCAGCCTACAGACGAAGAGTAGCCAAATACTATAACTCTAGAGTAAAAAATAAAGCATTCAGGGTGGGAGACTTGGTGCTTTGACAAGCATCCATTTCACAACCTCAGAATCAAGAAAAGCTCATCCTAAATTGGGAAGGTCCATACAAAGTAGAGGAGGTCGTCCGGGCTGAAACTTATCGCTTGAAAAAGCTTGAAGGAGCAACACTCCCGCAACCTTGGAATTCAGAGAACCTAAGAATATACTATCAGTAACTTTTCTTCAATAATATTTTTTTATTTTAACGTCATTACTTCTTGACACAAAAATTGTGTGATGATAAATATCTCTCTAAAATAACCTAAAGTAGTTCATTAGGAACAGAAGGAGAACCTCATCCTAACATGAGCAAAGTCGAAGGCCTCGTTAAATTAAGATGAGATGAGGGAAGAGGGCCTGCCAATGACCCTAATGTGCCCCTATAGCTTGTTAGGAATGGAAGGAGAATCTCATCCTAACATGAGCAAAGTCGAAGGCCTCATCCTACCAATAGCCCTAAAGTGCCCCGATAGTCTATTAGAAATAAGAGGAGAACCTGGTCCTAAGGTGAGCAAAGTCGAAGACCTCGTTAAATTAAGATGAGATGAGGAGAGAGGCCCTACCAATAGTCCTAATGTACCCCTATAGCCCGTTAAGAATAAGAGAAAAACCTCGTCCTAACGTGAGCAAAGTCGAAGGCCTCATTCAACTAAAATGAGATGAGGGAAGAGACCCTACCAATGGCCCTAATGTATCCCTATAGCCCATTAGGAACAAGAGGAGAACCTCATCTTAACGTGAGCAATGTCGAAGGCCTCATTTGAAGAAACCAGATCTAGAGTTCCACAAGTAGATCTTGAAACTTTTTCAAGATCATGCAACAGAAGACTTAAATAAATCTAAAATTTATTTAAATAACCATGTAAACACCTCAATCTCAGATCTATTACATGATTAAGGCATGATATTAAATTAAAAATTAAAATTAAATAAGAAAAAAAAGATTGATCAAATCAACCTAGCTATATCAAATGGAGGTATGAAGTTTATAGATCAGATCTATTACCTAAGCAAGTTTAGACGTTCTAACTTACTGATCCAGGCATAAGGATGAAGTCATGAGCCGCACATGCATCCGACCTCTAGGAGTAATCCACATGAGCCTACGATCTCTAATCTAAAGTTCGATGCAGGAAATTAGCACAGCATGCTAGTACTGTGCTGATCCTTCTTCAACGGTCGATCCGATGCTCTCTTTTTTAAAATTTGGACTCTCCAAAATATGAGAAGGAAGATGAGAGTTTGCTGATCTAAGACTCTTTCAAAAAATCTCAAAACAAAGGAGGAGAGATTGAAAATAAAATAGCCCTAGAAGAAGATCCTCTTCTTCTTCTCTTTTCTCTCACCTAGACACCTAGTTTGGTGCCTATGGAAACCCCATGCCCAAGGATCCTCTTTCTCTAATTATTGCACACCCCAAACCTCTCCCAATGCTCTATATTTTATAAAAAAATAAAAACAAAATTCATCTAATAAATAGGGAAAAAGAAGAGGCCAAGTTAGATCAATTTCCTAGACTAGGAATATCCAAACAAGAGAAGTTGTTGGAGCGCCCAACTCTTGGGTGCCTCCTTCACAATTTTTGGCATGGATCAGTAAGGGAGGGTGCACAAAAAAAAAGATTATTTTTATGAAATGAGAGAATAATTAATTAAAAGAGAGGGCGGCACTCAAGGGAAGATGTTTTGGTCAACAAGGATTCTATCTTATTGAATTCTAAGCAAAACCAATTCCTCCTTTGACTTGGTCTTCCACCTAACTTTAAAATATGACTTGGAGGGAAAGAGGGGGCATGGAAATCAGGAAAAAAAGTATTTTTCATGAAAAATACCTAAAAAATAGGTATAGGGGGCGTTGGGACTAAGGTGGCACAAGGAGATGGGGAGTCCTAGTCACACTAGAACTCCTATTTTGACTTGGTCAAACAAGATTTTTTAACTAAATAAGATTCAGATTAAACCAACCCAATTAAATAAGACCCCAACCCATTTAAGAATATAATTAAATCAAATTAAATAATATTTAATTTTAATTTATTTTTTAATCAAATTAAAAAATTTGGTTAATCCGAGTCTTAGTTAAACTAGGACTAGTTCTTCCTTGCACTTGGCTTATCTAATAAACTAATTAAACTTGATCCAATCAAGTCCAAACTAAATTTAATTTAATTATATTTAATTAAACTTAATCTAAGCTTATTATCTTAATCAAATTATGCCAATTAGTAAGCCAATTGCTAATCAATCCTCTTACAACACTTGCACTAGGTTAAACACCAATTGTATTGATTGTTTAATTCTAGAATGGTTCATAATCGTTGATCAACCATCCGATCAGATGGTAAGCTCTAATGTGTGTGACCTCATAGATTCAAATCTAAGTTGATAGCATAGAAATAAATTTCTATACCAGTCAAAGTGACCATCTAGCAATGATATCCGACGGTCGGATAGGTCGAAGATGTAGAACACCATCCATAGAACCCAGGTGGATATAGTTTCCATATAATTCATCCCATTGACCAAAATGCTCATAGAATACATCAAAGTTCAACTATCAACTCTGATCAGGTTGTCCACATTATATTTCAAAATACCAAATCCATCTGATGGATTACTCTAGCTAAGGTTTTGCTATATTGATACATTCTTCTACAACTCTTGGAGTGGTCAATTCCATTTTGATCACACTCCAACTCCGCAAGTACTTGACTATGCCCAGAAGCCTTCCATTGTTGAATTAGAAACTCAGTGAGTCTAGTACCAAAGCACAATGAGTTGCTTGCAACTCACTGAGGTGATCTCAGGTCTAAGGGATACTTATATCTATATCTCATTAGAGATATTCTCGATAGTAGAATGCGCTGAAGTTGATCATATTCAATGATGATGTATCCGTACATCTTACCTATATGCCATACCAATGTCTCCACACACCATGGTTAAGAGGACAACCAATCTATATGGCATATAGCGACCTATGCTCGATAGATGTTGTTGTCCAAATTAACAGCCTATCATTTGGTCGTGAACAAATTTAAGGACTAATCGATAAATCCTCTCTTTATCGAAACTAAATAGTCCTAAGGACTTCATCATAATAATGGAGTTCATTAGAAGATGTAAACTTATGATAAAAAAAGATGTCAAAATATTTTTTATTAATTAATAAATTAATTATAATATCTCAACCATCAACAGACTGATGATTGACTTTGGAACATAATTTTCAACAACTCTCACTTGTCCTAAAGCCACTCAGCACAGTATCTAAAATCCATCTTTGACTTATGGTTGTCGAACTCCTTGATTGCTAGTGCTTTAGTGAAGGGGTCAGCTAGGTTCTTCTTTTCATCGATCTTCTAAAGGTCGACATCGCCACGATCCATAATCTCATGAACCAAATGGAAGCAGCATAGAATGCGCTTTGTTCGTTGGTGTGCCTTCAATTTTAATTTAAGTTTTTTATTTATCAGATTATAAAATTAGATTCAAAAAATGTTAGATCTGATTTAGATCTAACAAAAAATTTTTGAAATATGCCCCTTGATCCAATCAAATTTGAACGAACCTGATCCAGAAAATCAGAATTTTTCCTTCAACTGGTATCAGAGCCAGGTTTCCATAAAATTTATTTAGATCTAATTTAATTTGATAAATTAGTTATTTTAGATATCACATGAGATATTATTATATCTAAAATTAAAAAATTAAAAAATTAAAAAATTAAAATTAATTAATCTAGATCTAATATGTATGAGATACATAACTAGACTAGGAGTAGAATTATTCTATGTAAAGTCTAGAATAATCATAATTTTTATTTAATTAAATATAATTTTAGATCTATTTATTTACTATTTTTTGATCTTATAAATTTTATAATTAGATCTAAAAAAATAAAAAATAAATTAAATTAAATTTATTCATATGAGATTCGATAGTTGCATGTTTAGACTAGTTGTAGAATAGTTATACAAATAGGTCTAGATTAAATTTTATTTGATGAGATCAAATTTAAATTTAATTTTTTAGATGATTATGAGATAATTTAGATCTGAGAAACATGTATGATATGATTTATACAAAACATATTTTAATTAGATCTATTTTCTTATATTAGATATATGCTTAGATCTAATTAGTTTTTATAGATTAGTTGTACTTCTGATTAAAGCATTTTCTATGGCCGTCCGGTCATAAGAACAAAGTAGGATTTAAAGATCCTCTCCTCCCATTCGATGGGGTGTTCTTATGATGTGTAGGGGTGCTGCGCGTTCGTCCTTAATCAAAAATTAAAAACATACTTTCTGCAAAATCCTAGATCTTGAAATCCTAGGATCTTATTTAC
The DNA here is from genome assembly GCA_006176705.1 of Cocos nucifera. NCBI lineage: Eukaryota > Viridiplantae > Streptophyta > Magnoliopsida > Arecales > Arecaceae > Cocos > Cocos nucifera. The sequence goes on from QRFJ01002321.1 coordinate 63,910, forward strand.
ATGTTTTATTTATGAACCATAAACTTAATTGAGAATTAAGATTATGAAATAAATTAGGTCTAAAATTAAGAATTTTCAGATCGAAGACATGTTCATAAAATTGGGTTCGAGCTTGGGTAGCTCAATTAGGTCTAGCGGTTGATCCAACCGAATTAAGAGTTGGTTAGATGGGATCAACAATGCTTAAATTGACCAGCCTAATAGGATTAAGTCTGGGTCAAGATCGAGTCACGTGAATGATCAATCAAGCTAAGACCTAATTAAACTCAGTGGTTAGAGTCTGGATTGTAGGCTAACCCGATTGGTTCTGGCTCAATAATTTGGTGTGTAAGATAAGTTTGGCAGATACAACTGACTGATTTTTAATTGGGAGCTACTCGACTTGAATGCATTTTTATCGAGTTAATGGCATATCTCTTCCACTGGTCCACTTACTGATTCATGTTGTTGACTCAGTTTGATCTGAGTGTGTCAGATAATCTGAGCTACCCACCCACTAGGTTAGTCATAATTGGTTATAACTATGTCAAGTTAGTTTAATGAGACCTAAATCAAATCTCCCTAAGAAAAGATTAAGTCATGGTCTTACCACCATTGTAGATGTGCAGACCCTTCCTGGGTTTTATTGTTCTCGGACTAGTTACAGTGGCTCAATTGCACCAATGATGGCAACCATGTCTATTAGGCATTGATGCTTAGTGGAGGATGGATTAGCCTCAATATCTAGAATACGGTTGAGCAGACTCAATTAGAAAATTCAATCTGTGCAAATGATGGATCTAACTTAACTAGGAGTGGATATCAATATTTTAGACACGTGTGAGATTCATGAATTAGAGACCAAGTTTGGGTGCACCATGATTAAGAATCATGAACAAGAGTTGATTCACTTCATTGCTAACCCATCCATCAATAAACTGTTAGGTGAGGTTATGAAGTCAGTCTAATCAGATCGCACCATCATTAGAAATCAGTAATCATGGAGATTTTTGCATCTCTACAGAGGGAGTGTAGGGATCCGAGAAAATAGTGGAAGCTAATTTATTTTAAAAATAAAATTTTTAAATAAATTGGTTAAGTCTTAATTATAGTATCTAACTAGAAACTTTGACTCTCTACAGAAAAATGTCTGCATCCAACCCATTAGCATGAATCCTGGACACCCATAGACTGACCAAACCAAATTACAAGGATTGGCTCCAAAACTTCAAAATTATTTTGGATTTCAAAAAGTTAACTCATGTACTCGACCAAGACCCTTCCACCTTACCAGCTCGTCCATCCACTAAGTAGAGAGTGTCTCTGGATAAGTGGACAGACGATGATAACAAAGCCAGATACTACATGTTGGGCTTGATGTCTGATGAACTTTAGTGCCAACATGAAGATATCAGGACTGCTCACCAAATATTGGCTCACCTACAATAGATGTTTGGTGAATAGAGTCGCACAGCCAAGTATCAAGTCACTAAATGATGGTTCAAGGCTAAGATGCATGATGAGCAGTCAGTCCATGATTATTATTTGATGATGATCAAAGACATGGAAGAGCTTGAGAAGCTTAGAGTGAGGTTGGACTTGGATCTATAGAACGATATAATTTTGCAATCTTTGACTGATGCGTATGGGCAGTTCATCATGAACTACCATATGCATAAACTTCAAAACTCCTTGGCCAAACTTATGAACATGCTGGTTATCGTTGAGCTTTCTATGAAAGGTTCTAAAGGCTCAGTATTTGCTATGGAATGGACTTCTTTCAAGAGAAAGCATTTTGAAAAGAAGAAGAAGTCTGTGAAAAAGCAAAAGATGGAAGGAGGAAAGAAGAAAAAGGCAGAGCTGAAGAAGAAGACCGCTGACAAAGAAAAGTGTTTCCATTACAACAATAATGGTCACTAGAAGCGGGACTGTCCTACTTACCTGACCACCCTAAAGAAGAAGGAGGCAGATCCTTCTGGAGGTATGCTCGTTATTGAGTCTAATCTTACGATTTCTTCTGCATCCAGTTGGGTGCTTGACTCTAGTTCTAGTGCTCACTTGTGCACTTCTATGCAGGGTCTTGAGGATAGCAGGAGGCTGAGGGATGATGAGATGATCCTACATGTCAAAAATGAAGCAAGAGTTGCTACCGTGGCCGTGGGAACATATTCTCTTCGACTACCATCTGGTTTAGACTTAGTATTAAAAGACTGTTATTATATGCCTACAGCAAGTAGGAATTTGATTCTGATTTTGCTTGCATTAGCAAGGCTATGTAATTAGTTTTCTTAAGACGATGTGTAACATTCTTTATAAAAGAAATAAAATTGCAAGTGGTTTTTCTATAATGGTCTTTATCAAGTTATATGTTGATGTATCTATTTTTAATTTTGAGGCAAAATGTGAAGCATAAAATCAAATAGCTAGGATAGTCCAAAATGAAGTATCTATGGCACCTAAGACTAGGTCATATAGCAGAAGATAGGGTAACAAATTGGGAGAAAATTTGGGCTATTGAATCCATTGACTTTCGAGTCATATCCAATTTGTGAATCCTATCTTCATGGCAAAATGACTAAGCTCCCTTTTGTAGGACATGGGGAAAGGGCTGCAGATCTTCTTGCCCTAGTACATATTGATGTGTGCGGCCCATTTGATGTGCCGGCTAGAGGCAACCTAGTCTACTTCATAATCTTTATCGATGATTTAACTAGGTATGGGTATGTGTATCTTATTTGAGATACAAGTTTGAAGCTTTTGAAAGGTTCAAAGAACTCAGATATGAAGTAGAAAAGCAAATTGAAAAACCCATTAAGGTTCTTCAATCAGATCGAGGAGGTGAATACCTTAGTTAAAAATTCTTGGACTATTGATGCATGCTAATTTATAGCTATGGCAAGTGCACCAGTCGATCAAGTAATAAAGTGAATGAGTAGAGTATCGTCCCAAGAGGATTGAAAAACAAGTACTGAAAAGCTCTTTCCTATGCTTTATTTAGAAGATCGATTTATGAGAATAAGAAATTAAAGAAAATAAAGAAAATAAAAAAAATAATTAAAAGTTTTTAATTAAATAGAGAGAGTGTAAATTATATGGTTTTAAACTCAAGAGCAATGGATTACTAAGGCAATCGGTTCACCAACTCAGTCAATACAATATTCAGATTTTTAGATTAATTTTATTTATGTGAGTGGAGTCTCTTAATTTATCCTATCCTTTGTCCAGGCATAGCAAAACTATTAATATTTATTAATTATTCTTTGGTCCAGGTGTAATTTAAATAAATATTAATGCATTGATTTTGTGAAACCCTCTAATTAAAATACGTCTGCTCCAAAGCCACTAAAATTCTGCATGCATATGAATTCTAATTGATTATAATATAAGGTATATAATCAAGAAGCATTAACATGATGTACTTGGTCCGTAACATAATGTCATCAGATCAATTAGAAGATGGTCAATAATCTAAAAGCATTAATATCAGATTATATACTCCTCATGAATAAAATTTAAAAAATAATCACACTAAAATATTGCATCAAAAGAGTGCTACACCTAGCCTTAGTAAAATAAAATTTAGTTCATGATAACAAATTCAAAAAAGAAAAATAAAATAAAAGCATAGAAGAAATTAGACTGTTTGATTTGAAATTGATTGTCTGCTGCTCTGATGTGGAGAACTTGCGAAGATGAAGAGGCTCCTTAATCGATGTCTTGATGTCGAAAGAAAATCAAAAATCTTTTTTTTTTTTTCAAAATCACTCTTTTTTCTACCTCTCTCCTCTCTCTTTTCTCCTCTCTCTCTCTATTTCTCTCTTTCTCCCATCTCTCTCTCTTCCTCTCTGATTCATGTTTTTCTCAGACACCATAGTTTTATAGAAAAGGTTTATTTCCCCAAAATCTATCAAAACTAGTTTAAGACTCCCAAAAAACTCAAATAGGATCTGGGTAATTCTGCCTTAGATGTAGACGGTAAAACCACTCAAAAACCCTTAAAATAACCCAATCAAGTCGGATTTAATGCCAGCTTGGATCAACTGGATCGAATCTGGCCATTCGATGCTAGAAATAAGCCTTCTATCTATAGTTTAACTTTCGAATGAATTCCAGCCGTTGGATCTGATCGGGAGCTATGATGCCCATCATAACCCTTGCCTCGATCGTTCGATCGAGTTTCAGTGATGCCGCCCGTTGGATCAGACAAAATTCAAATTGCCCTCCTGGACCATGCGCGAGCCCGTGTTGCATTGACGCGCTCATTTTTCAGCCAATCAGAGCGGCTTTATGTTTGAAATTCTCGAATTGCCCTTTAGATGGTCCATCGTGCGCGTGAAAAATGCTCATCATCCTGACTCAGCATTGCATCGGTCGGTTTTTTTTTTTTTTGAAATTCAGTTCTGGGCTCGTTTGAAGTCCGTTTTACCTGAAATTTATTTCATCTGAACCAGAAAAGTAAGATCTTCACATTGGTGGCCTTCTTTCCTACGTAAGATTAATAAAACTATCAATGTCTAAAGAAATAGATTAATTTATTTTATTAATTTAATATTTTATTAGTATATTTTTACCACTTATCACACCCCCTAACTTAGTCATTGCTAGTCCCTTAGCAATATTTTATTTTACTACATGTTTAATAAGAATTATCCATCATAAGATAAAATCTAGGTACTAAAGGTCAAAATTTATGAAAATACTGCTAACTAAGCCATTGAGCTTTAGAAGCAAATTTTTCAGTCAATATAATTAAAAATATTCTTAGAGTACATCAAAAATCTATAGCACTTGTGTTCGTGATGACTAACTTTAGCATTTCAGTATTAAATTAAAAGAACAAAAGTATCCTCTCTTGTCACTTATTTTGGTCAATTTTCTATACATTTTCAATTTTATACTCATAAATTAAGGTAGCTTTCACACTGCCTTTCTCCCTATTTTTTTTAATTTTTTTTGTGCTAAGCATTCTAGCCTTCCCTTCAACATTTTACGTGAATTTTCATACTTGACCTAGGTGCAGAGACCCAGTTACTAAGCTTTGGGCAATCCACATATACTCTATCTTTTGCACTTTATTTATAGGCAGGTAGCTCTTTCTTTAAATTCAAGTTCTTTGATTTGAATGTTATATTAATTACCAATTTTCAGTGATAACTAAATCCTCAGTTAGCCTTATAATCAATACCTACTTTGCCTTGTTAGTGTGCATGTGCAATAAAAAGTGCTAATAGTCTTTTAATGACCTAAGTAGGCCTGGTAAACAGTTTGACCGACTAATCTACTTTTTTAAACTTCGATTACATTCATGGTCAAATAATTCTATTTTTATAACTATACTAGTTTATCTTGCTCAAGATTATCTCTGGCACATGGTTTTTTTTTTTTTTTTTAACTTATTCTACATTGTCTTAAAGGAGAAAGAAAAATAAAGGGTGCAATAAAAAGATAAGCAAAGAATACACCTGATTTGATTCAGTCTGGTTTTGGAGCTTTGAAATTTTGCTTGAGCTCTCATTGATTTTTCTGCCAAAAATTGAAAATACACACCAGAGTAGTAAAAGAGCAACCATAAATTACTGAAAAATAAAAGAAAAGAAAAATGATTAAACTAAAAGAAAGAAAAAATAACCTATCTAGTAGTTCTGATTTATAGTCTTCAAGCTTGAATTTCTTTGAGTTCTAAAGTGGATCAATCCGTGCCACTTCAATTAGAATACTTCAGTTTGATCGAGTCTTCTTTCAATTTGACATTGCTTGCTTTTATAGTCTCAAACCTATTTTCTATAGAATTCTCATATAATGGATTGTCAATAATATCAATTAGAAAACAAGTTTGATTATCATCAGTTTGTTTTAGTATCTTTGAAAATATTAAAAGTAACTTGTTCGTCTTGACTCCTAAGAATTAATTTTCCTTGTTGAACATCTATTAACGCTCCTCCAGTAGCTAAAAAGGGTCTCCCTAAATATAGGGGTACATCATAATCTTTCTCCATATCAAGAATAATAAAATCAACAGGAAAAAATAAACTGTTTACCTTTTACCAAGACATCTCCACTATACCTCTTGGATATTTAATGGATCTATCGGCTAATTAAGAGTAATAGTGGTAGGTTTCAGTTCTCCTTAGAACCCGACTTTCTAAAATATAAAAGGCATGAGATTAAATGCTTGCTCCTAAATCACATAAAACTTTATCAACTACAACACAATTAATGCAGGGGATAGTAAAACTCCCTGAAATCTTTAACTTCTATGGTAATTATTTTGAAGTATTGCTGAGATTCTTCATTCAAATTTATTCTCTCATGCTCCTTCAGCTTTTTCTTATTTGTTAAGATTTCTTTGAGAAACTTGGCATACCTGGGCATTTGAGTAATAGCATCTACAAAAGGAATATTAATATGGTAAATTCTTTTAAAATTTTGAAAAAGTTAAAAAATTCCTTATCTAGAGCTGTATTTTGTCTCTCTAGGAATGGTATGGCAGCA
>QRFJ01002321.1:70390-139519 GCA_006176705.1 Cocos nucifera
ACTCCTTGATTGCTAGTGCTTTAGTGAAGGGGTCAGCTAGGTTCTTCTTTTCATCGATCTTCTAAAGGTCGACATCGCCACGATCCATAATCTCATGAACCAAATGGAAGCAGCATAGAATGCGCTTTGTTCGTTGGTGTGCCTTCAATTTTAATGCCTGAGCTATGGTGCCAGTGCTGTCATAGTAGAGTAGGACTGGATCATTAATAGAGGGTGCTACTCTAAGCTTGGTGATGAACTTTCTCAGCCACACAGCTTTCTCTACTGCATCTGATGCTACCATATATTCTGCTTCGCAAATAGAGTCAGCCACTATATGCTGCTTGAAATTTTTCCAGCATATGGCTCCATCATTTAGAGTAAAGATATACTCCAACACACTTTTACTATCATCATGATCAGATTGAAAGCTGGAGTCTAAAAATCCCATAAGCTTTAGATTTGACTCACCATAAACCAACCATTAGTCCTTAGTATTTCTTAAATACTTAAGGATGGTTTTAACCATCTTTCAGTGATTTTCTCTAGGGTCAGACTGGTATCTACTCACTACTCCTAGTGAGTATGCCACGTCTGATCTCGTACATGTCATTGCATACATAATAGATCCAACTATCGAAGCATATAAAATTCTACTCATACTCTCTCTCTCTTTAGGAGTTGTCGAACAATCCTTCTTAAAGAGAGAAATTTCTTGGCTTATTGGAAGATAGTCCTTTTTGCAATTCTTCATGTTGAACCTCTTCAGCATAGTTTCTATGTATGTGGATTGGGATATACCAAGCATCCTTTTAGATCTATCTCTATAGATCTTCATCTCAAGGATGTAGGATGCTTCACCCAAGTCCTTCATGGAGAACTGTGATGACAACCAGACTTTTATTCCTTATAAATCTCGCTCACGTAGGGCTTCACATTTGGATCAGCAAATCGTATACCTGGAGACCATCCATCTGCTGGTTGTTTTGGTGACTGAATGAATTTGAGTTGATGGTTCCTTATTTATAGTTGGCTCTTCAATCTCATTCTTCTGATGTGGCTCCTCCAGCTTTGTACCACTTCTTAGGGTGATAGCATTGACTTGCTCCCTTGGATTGGTCTCCATGTTGCTTGGCAAGGATCCTTGAGGTCTCTCGAAGATTATCTTAGCCATTTGATCTATTTGCATCTCTAAGTTTCGAATTGCTGTGGTTTGGTCCTATCTAAGTTTGACTTCCAAATTTTTTATAGTTGCTTCTTGGTTTTGCATAAATTTGTCCATCAGCTCTTCCATGTTGGACTTCTTTTTAGGTACTTGGAATTTCGGGGGTGGCTGTTGTACTACATTTCGATTGCTCCACAAAAAATTTGGGTGCTGCCTCTACCCTTGATTGTATGTGTTGGAGTAGGGATTGTTTTGTTGCGGCCTGAAAAAATTACTAATATAATTAGCTGTATCAGTTGTTTTAGCAAAAGGATTATCTGTCTGGCAATTGCTCGTATCATGTCCTCCTCCACACAGGTCACAAGTAATGCTCTGAATATGCATAGCTGTTCCCTTTAAGTTGTTGACTTCGGCTCTAAGGGCTGCAATTTCAGCTAGTAAGGTTGGCACGCAATCTACTCCCTGCACAGCTGCTAGTCTTTTTGGCATCATACGTTCTGTCTGCCATTGATAGCTATTTGATGCCATCTCATCGATCAGATCGAAAGCTTCTTCCTTCATTTTTTGATTAATGGTTCCTCCTGCTGCTGCATCAATCATAGAACGATTAGTAGGAGATAAACCATTATAGAAAGTTTGTACCTAAAGCCATACGGATAGTTGATGATGTGGACATCTCCTCAACAGTTCTTTGAAATGCTCCCAAGCCTCATATAGTGTCTCCATGTCCATCTGCATAAAAGAAGTGATATCGTTGCACATCTTAGCAGTCTTGGAAGGTGGAAAGTACTTGGCTAAGAATTTTTGGACTAGAACATCCCAATTTATGATAGAACCTGCAGGAAGAGAATGAAGCCAATTTTTAGCTTTGTCCTCTAAAGAGAAAGGAAATAACCTTAATCTAATAGCATCATCCGACACCCCATTAATTTTAAAAGTATCACAAAGTTCAAGAAAATTAGAAATATGGGCATTCGGATCATCATGCACGTGTCCGCTGAATTGGATAGTTGATTGAATCATCTGGATCATCGCAGATTTTATTTCGAAGTTGTTTGCTCGTACAGGTGGGCTCCTAATGCTCAAAGCTGCATCAGCTATAGATGGTGTGATATAATCATTTAATGGATGATGTACTGATCGAATAGCTTCATGCTGTCCTTCAGTCGCCATATCCAATCCTAGATTGATGTCGTTAGGATCTTCAGCTGCCATGTTTCTCTCTTGTTGTAGTCTTCTAATAGTCCTTTCAATTTCTGGATCTAGAGGTAGTAAGTTACTATGTCCAGTACGTGTCATGCACTAAAATTTTTTTTTTTAAATAATAAAAATTAAAAATAAATTTCTAAAGTAAAGCTAGGATCAAAATTTTAATATTATTTTAGACACAATCCCCGGCAACGGCACCAAAAACTTGATGCGTGCTAATTTATAGCTATGGCAAGTGCACCAGTCGATCAAGTAATAAAGTGAATGAGTAGAGTATCATCCCTAGAGGATTGGAAAATAAGTACTGAAAAGCTCTTTCCTATGCTTTATTTAGAAGATCGATTTATGAGAATAAGAAATTAAAGAAAATAAAGAAAATAAAAAAAATAATTAAAAGTTTTTAATTAAATAGAGAGAGTGTAAATTATTAGGGTTTTAAACTCAAGAGCAATGGATTACTAAGGCAATCGGTTCACCAACTCAGTCAATACAATATTCAGATTTTTAGATTAATTTTATTTCATGTGACGGTGGAGTCTCCTAATTTATTCACTATCCTTTGGTCCAGGCATAGCAAAACTATTAATATTTATTAATTACCCTTTGGTCCAGGTGTAATTTAAATAAATATTAATGCATTAGGTTTTGTGAAACCCTCTAATTAAAATACGCTGCGTCCAAAGCGCACTAAAATTTCCGCATGCATATGAATTCTAATTTGATTCATAATACAAGGTATATAATCAAGAAGCATTAACATAGATGTACTTGGTCCGTAACATCTATGTTCATCAGATCAATTAGAAGATGGCCAGTAATCTAAAAGCATTAAGATCAGATTTATATACTCCTCATGAATAAAATTTAAAAATAAATCACACTGAATATTGCATCAAAAGAGTGGCTACACCTTAGCCTTAGTAAAATAAAATTTAGTTCATGATAACAAATTCAAAAATAGCAAATAAAATAAAAAGCATAGAGAAATTAGACTGTTTGATTGCTGAAATTGATTGTCTGCTGCTCTTGATGTGGAGAACTTGGCGAAGATGAAGAGGATCCTTAATCGATGTCTTGATCGTCGAAAGAAATCAAAAATTCTTTTTTTTTTATTTTTCATAAATCACTCTTTTTTTCTACCTCTCTCCTCTCTCTTTTTCTTCCTCTCTCTCTCTATTTCTCTCTTTCTCCCCATCTCTCTCTCTGTCCCTCTCTGATTCATGTTTTTCTCATGACAACCAAAGGTTTTTATAGATAAAGAGTTTCATTTCCCCCCAAAATCCATCAAAAACTAGGTTTAAGACTCTCAAAACAACTCAAATTAGGATCTAGGTAATTCTACCTGTTAGATGTTGATCGGTCCAAAAACCACTCAAAAACCCCTTAAAATAACCCAGATCAAGTCGGATTTAATGCCAGCCGTTGGATCAATCGTTGGATCGAATCTAGGCCATCCGATTGCGTAGAAAGAAGCCTTCTGATCTATAGTTTAACTTTGGGATGAATCTCAACCGTTGGATCTTGATCGGGAGCTACAGATGCCGTCCATCAGCGCCTTCGCCTTCGACCGTCCGATCGAGTTTCAGTGAATGCCGCCCGTTGGATCAGCCAAAATTCCCAAATTACCCTCCATGGACCATGCGCGAGCCCGGTGTTGCATGGACCGCTGCATTCTTCAGCCAATCAGAGCGTGCTTTATGTTATGAAATTTTTGAATTGCCCTTCAGATGGTCCATCGTGTGTCGCAAAAAATGCTAACATCATCCTGACGTCAGCATTGCATCGGTGATTTTTTTTTTTTTTTGAAATTCAATTTTGGGGTCGTTTGAAGTCCGTTTTGCCTAAAATTTATTTCATCTAAACCAGAAAAATAAGATCTTCACATTAGTAGCCTTCTTTCCTACATAAGATTAACAAAAGTATCAATTTCTAAAGAAATAGATTAATTTATTTTATTAATTTAATACTTTTATTAGTATATTTTTACCACTTATCAACTATCTCAAGGAAAATGGCATAGTCTCTCAATGGACTCCATTAGGAACACCTCAACTCAATGAAATTTCAGAATGGAGGAATCGGATCCTATTAGATATGGTCCAATCCATGATGAGCTTCACATACCTTTCTAAATTTTTTTAGGGATACTATTTGTTAACTACAATATACTTACTGAATAGAGTTCCTTCTAAAACCATTCCTACCACACCGTATGAGATATGGCATGATAAGAAATCAAGTTTGAGTCATCTCAGAATTTATGGTTGTCTAGCTCATATCGAAAGATAACAAGTAGACAAGTTAGACTTTAGGTCCTTTAGAGCTTGATTCATAGGATATCCTAAAGAATTATTAGGATATTATTTCTACATTCCAGAAAATCATAATGTGATTGTGAGTCAACATGCCATCTTTCTTGAAAAATAGTTTATTCAAGATAATGGCATTGAAAAGCAGATTAAACTCGAAGAGAAAGTCTCACAAGAGCAATGAGCTAAGGACCAGATGGAACCAAATCAGGTTGAGCTAATCCATATACTACCTCCTCCACCTCATAGATCGAAAAGAATTTTCTGTCCTTTTGAGAGGTACTTAGGTACTATTTCAGAGGATGTAGAGAAAATGTTCCTTATAGGTAATGATTTATGGTGATGATCCCAAAACCAATAACGAGACGATATCAGATATTGACTCCAAGAAATGGTTAGAGGCAATGAAGTCAGAAATTGATTTGATGCACTTAAACCAAGTCTGGACCTTGGTAGATCCACCAAAAGGTATAGTACCTATTGGGTGTAAATGGATTTACAAGAGAAAGATTGGTGCAGATGAGAATGTGGAGATATTCATGGCTAGATTAGTGGCAAAAGGTTATAGTCAACGTGAAGGCATTGACTATCGAGATACCTTTTCACCAGTAGCTATGCTAAAATCCATTCGCACATTGCTTGTTATTGCAGTCTATTTCGATTATGAAATATGGTAAATAGATGTAAAAATGACGTTCTTAAATGGATATCTTGAGGAAGATATCTATATGGAACAGCCGCTAGGTTTCACATCTAGTGGTGATGATCACAAGGTTTGCAAGCTGCAAAGATCCATATATGGACTTAAGCAAGCATCTCTGAGCTGGAATACTTATTTCAATGATGTGATCAAATTATTTGATTTTATCAAAAATAAGGAGCCATGTGTCTTCAAAAAGGTCAGTGGGAGCGCTGTTGTCTTCCTCGTTTTGTACGTGGATGACATCCTCCTTATTGGAAATGATATTCCCATGTTGACCATAGTTAAAATGTGGTTATCTAAAGAATTCTCCATGAAAGATCTAGGAGAAGCATTCTTTATTCTAGAAATTAAGGTCTATAAAGATAGACCGAATAGGATGCTAGGACTTTCACAGAAGATGTACATAGAGGAAGTACTAAAAAAGTTTAGTATGGAAAACTCTAAGAGGGGTTTAGTATCCTTAGGCATGGCATTCATCTTTCCAAGAAGATATGCCTTAGCACACCTGAGAAAATAGAACACATGAGTAAGATCCCTTATGCTTCAGCAATAGGGAATCTCATGTATGCCATGTTATGTACACGACCTTATATAGCCCATGCTGTTAGTATCACAAGCAGATATCAATCAAATCCAGATGAAGAACACTGGACTTCTATGAAATGTATCCTTAAGTACTTGAGAAGAACTAAGGATATGTTACTGATCTTTGGTAATGGAGAACTCCAAGTCTAGGGATATACAGACTCGGATTTTATGTCCGATGTAGTTGGTCAAAAGTCGACATCTGAAAGTCTATTTTTGTGCAATAGTGGAGCTGTCAGTTGAAAAAGTTCTAAGCAAACAGTAATAGTAGATTCCACCATGGAAGCAGAATATATCGCTGCATCAGAAGCTGCGAAGGAGGCATTTTGGTACAAAAAGTTTGCCACGGAGATCTGAGTAATGCCATCAGATGCCATTCCTTTGTACTGTGACAATAATGGCACCATAGCCCTTGCTAAGAAGTCAAGGTCTCACCAAAAATCTAAGCACATCGAGCAGCGATACTACCTCATCCGCGATTACCTCGAAAAGGATTACGTCGAGGTCAAGAGAGTCGACTCCACAGATAATGTGGTGGATCCGCTTACAAAGCCATTAGGCAAGTAGAAGATCAAAGCCCATCTTGAGAAGATGGGACTTAGATTTGTAGCCAATTGACTTTAGGTCAAGTGAAAGTTTGTTAGATATGTATGCCCTAGAAGCCAGAATTGGCTGACGCTTGTAATACACTTCTAAGGAAAAAATTATAATTTTAACTATAAATAATAAAATAGATTATTTTCTATCACATATATGTATTTAGTGTCTGTGATACATCCCTTGAGTTAATAGTAATGATAATTCTTATTTTCAAAAGTTGAAAATTTAAGATAGAAATTTTCATTATTAACTCATAGAATGCTCCTAACTGTAGGATCATCATGAGGATGGTGATTGATCCAAAAGGTTAGTGATAGGAATGCAATATTGTCGTTAAGATACCATGTTTATCAGTTTAATCCGACTTTTTAAAATAATTAAAAATGCGTAGATAGTAGTGAGTTGGTTCGAATCCATAGGGAAGGTAGTGTTTCTTGATTTGAAATCTTTAATTTTTTGAAAAGAAAAAGAAAAGAAAAAAAAATTTGAAATCAAAAGTGATGTTGGAAAATAAAAATCAAAAATTCAAAAGTGTAGGAATTTAAACTTGGTACTAAGATCTACAAGTTAGATCTTAGCATCTACTTGCAATAAAATAAAAAGCAATAATTTAAAGTGTAGAAATTAAATTAAAATAAAAATAAAAAGCATGAAATTAAAGAGCATAAATATTGTATTAAAAAGTTCATAATTTAAATATATAAAATAAAAAAATAAAATAGAATGATCTCTGATCTTGGATCGGCATCGATGGAAAGATGGTGTAAAAGCCTAGCTCTTCTTCTTGGCACCAGTTGCTTTGAAGCAGCCATTAACCTATAGCCTGGCTTCACCCTGTACCAAAGCTTCACCTTGATCATAGATATTGATTTCTAAAGGCCTGGGTCCTTTTTATAGAGCTAGGGAGGCTAGATATTTTTTTTGGAGGCAATGTGGGACTAAGGATTGTTTTAATCATGAAAATAAGAAGAAATTTGAGTGAAATTTGGATTAAAATAGCCCTTGTTGAGTTCTTTTAATTCTGGCCATTAGATAGTGATCCGATGCTTCCAAAAATACCAAAAATAGATGTGTAATGGCTCAGATCAAGTCAGATTAATTTCTGACCATTGGATCGTGCTTGATGAAGGAATTTAAGCCATTGATCACACGCTTGAGAGTTTAATCATCGTCAGGAGCCTTCTAGACTGTCGGATGGAAGCTGGAATCAAGCGCTGCCATCTGATGGTGATCCGGGTGAAATCAGCAATCGAAAAAAATGTTGACCGTCCGATCTTGACCGCAAACAACCACCACCGCATGATCGCACATTTACTGTTCCCATGGATCGCATCGACCGGCTACATCATGCACCGTAATCAATCAGTGCCTTTTATTGATAAATGAAAAGACCAAAATGCCTTATGAGTCGTGATGAATTTTTTGTAAATCCTCTAGGGGTCTAGGTCCACCACGTGGCAAGCTCTGATTTGTCGGTGTCTGCTGAGCTGGCGGTCCATACTGTGCTGTAGACCGGCTGATGGCTTCTGAGCTTGAGTCAGCTAGTGTATGGCTTGGCGTGCCAGCTTGGTCGGCTTGGCTCGGCATGTTTGGACACGTCGGCTGCTGCGGCATGGCGGCTTGAGCCGTATGTTATTTTTCATTGAAATTTTTTTTATTTTATTTATTTAGAAATTCATATTTTTTCTATTTTAGCTTCGTTTTGCTTCAAACTTATTTTGTTATGATCAAAAAAATGAGCTCTTTCTATTGATTATAAAATTTTATTTTTTTTTTTTATTATTTTTTAATTAATTTTTTAATTAATAAAAATATGAATTTCTTAAAAATTATATATAAATTAATTAATAATTCTTAAAAATTAATATGAATTAATTAATAAATTAATACTTTTGCTAGTAAATTTATGGTACTTATCACACCCCCCAACTTAAGCTTTGCTCATTCTCGAGTAAAGAAAGAATTTAGTTTTAAATATCTTTTAACTTTAGAGTTTCAAATTTTACCTAAGTAGTTTTCAAAATGGCCATTGATATTCAGTAGAGCTTAAGTGAGACATATCATTGGGGTATTAATACTTATCAATAGAAAAATTAAGTAAAGAATATTGAATTTTTAGAACTTTTCTAAATTATCCCACCTTTATCTCTGATTTGTCTAAACTTTCATATAGGCAAGTGTATTGCTACTTCCACCCTTCATTTATTGATTTTTATTTTTACATTGTTCACTTTTTGATGTGAATATCATTGCTTACTTAGGCAACGAGACCCGGTTACTTGGTGGAAAACCATTTTTTTTTTTTTTTAACATTGTACCACTATTGAGTGTCTTAACCTCTTAAGCTTTCTATTTGATCCATATAGTGAGTCTTGGGCCAATGACTCTCAAACTAGTTGGCTTTAGGGCACTAGGTATCGAATACCCCTTGGGCTTACTAGCTCGAATCAAATAGGCTACGAGTTAAGACTAGCTTTACAATGAGCTTCTTTGCCCTTTCGATCTTTTGATACGAAACTCAATGCTTGCTTAGGTAAAGAGGCCTGATTACTCAGTGAGAAGTACTTGGAAACTATTAAAATAAAATAAATTTGTTATAAGAAGAAACATATAGTTACCCGACACAAGCCTATAGAAAGTAGACTTTTCTTTGATGCTAGTAGAAATAATTAGAAATGCTCCAAGAAAAACTTTTTATGTTCTAAACTTAACTCTTTATTAAATTTTTTTAATACTTGATTCCTCAATATCTCAGAGATTGCCTAATCTGTGCATCAATTTTTTTTTAAAAATGCTTAGTTTAATTCGATTTCTAAGCATAATCAGGTGTCTAAATACTAAATACTAGCTTTTTTGAGGATTTAAAATTTTAAATTTTTTTATTTTTCTTTTCCCAACTTAATTGACGTTATCCTTAATGGGAAAAAAAATAAAGGGTGTAATAAAGAATATAAAAGAATATACCTAACTCAGTATATTTTTGGTCCAGCACATGCCTTTCAAAATTTAAGCTCTCCCTCCAACTTATTCAAATTATCCTAAAAAAAATAAACTAAAAAAATAAATTAGATAAAAACTAAATATTGGCTTTTCTTCCAACAAGCGCTAAGTTTACCATCTTCAGCCAGACATAATGCAGCTCACTATCCTGTGTCGAATATTGGATTAACAAATTTCAGTGGTTTTGGATTGCCAATCTTAGAAAGTTGATTTATAATCTCATGATTGATATATTCATTGTTAATTTTAGAGACATAATTTGTGATCCCATTCTTAGACCCATGTTTATTAAGAATTTCTCCTATTTGTTTTTCTAAAATATTCATGAATGGAGTTTTTGTATTAGGAGTCAAGTTTGATTCAATGGGTGCTGGAATGGTGACTAAAGGTAGTTTTAATTCTGAAGGTAAATTAATGTGATCTTGCTTAAACAACTCCATTGACTCTTTATTACATGCCTCTTGATTTTTGTAAGAAGAACCGACTTCTTGGGTCGAAGGGAATAGGACATTAGGTTTATAAGTCTCGGGTAAATCATCTATTCTCTTTCTCCCTATTTCTATCTCATTTAAACTAAAACCAGCATCAGTACTAGTTTCTGGCTTGGGTTTTTCTATATGGTTAGTCTTAGTACTAATCAGTTTCTCTAAATTTTTATTTTGGCTAGCATTAGTACTAGCCTCTCTCACCTGATCTTGGTATGGATCCAAAAGAATCTTATAGCTTTTAAGTTCAGGAGTTACTTTGGCATTCTCAAATTAGGGATTCTTAGATGAAACATTAGATTGATAATTTAATTCAGGTGATTGGTGGACATTAGATGGGTTGTTTGAAATTGGTAGGTTTGATAGTTGATCTAGTTCTCTCCTCGTGTTAAACTCAACTAATTATCATATTTGAACTTCTAGCTTGGTGATAGATTGCTGTTGATTCAGAATGAATTATTGAAACTGGTTAAACCTATCATCGACTAGATTGGTCTATTGAGGAGGTGGGTATGAGGACTGATTATGATGTGGTGGCTCGGTAAACTGACTAGGCTGGCCATTATTATAGGCATTGTTTTGGTATTGGGGTCTATTTTGATAGTTTTGGATAGGTAAAATTTAGGTTTGAGCCTAAGTCTATTGGGATGTCCAAGAAAAATTATGGTGGTTGCTCCAATCTAGATTATATGAATTTGAAAATGGGTCATTAATCAATTTGGAGTGGCCTTGAGTAGCTTGAACTTGTTCTTGGATAAAATATGGAAACTGTGCAGTCAAAGAACATTCACTCACATGATGGGTTGGGCTAGCATAGATTGAATAAATCTCCTGATAATTAGAAGATGATGTGAATTGTGTAGGAGATTATTGACCTAGGATTAGGAGTTGATCTAATTTCTGAGCAAGATGGTCAACTTTATCTAATTTTTAGACTATTAGGTTCAAATTAGCCATTTGATTATGATGGTTGGGTTCAACTAGATTAGGTAAAGTAATTTTCTATCGTATATGTGTTAGTGCAACCCTAACGTATTGTTCAAAATTTTTTTTTATATTTTTTTATTTTATTATGTTAAAAATTAGTTATTTTATTTATTAATTAAATTAAATTAAATTAAATTATCATTTTAAATACTTTTTTAGTTAGTTTAATTTAATTTTTATTTTATTTTATTTTATTTTATTTTTAGAGGGGAAAGGAGAAGAAAGAAAGAAGAGTTCTAAAGAATAGGTCCTAAGGAGTCCTAGAACTAAGAAAGAGAAAAGAATTAAGTTTAATTAGATTTGATATTGGTTAGCAATCAAGTTGGTCAATCAATGCTGACTAAGGGTTATCCTAGATCTTGATAGCTCCTAACTACTAAGGTTACCTTCAAGCCCTCCAAGTGTAGGATTAGCCAATCAACTAGCCAGGTAAGTGTAAGGTCGGTAGGAGTCCTCCCATTGCTTGCCTTAGACACCAATTGTGCTTGGCCAGATAAGCGAATGAAACCAATTAGAAATCACCTTCCTTCGAGCCCAATCATCCCTGAATCACTTTTTTAGACACCAATCAAATTGACTAATCTTAATCTAGTTTAACTCTTAGGGTTCCTTATCCTATTGAGCTCGAGTTCCTAGGATTGATGTCAATTGATTTTAATATTAAAGGCTCAAGTCAATGCAGGATGCTGGTTGGTTGTTTATGGGCCAAGGAAGGGTGATCAAATCCCCACCTTATCTTATTTAATTGGGTGTTGCCCTTAATTTGGTTTAATATGAAAATGCATAAAAGGTTTTCAATCAAAGGGTTCTATGCAATTTAAACTAGATGCATGCAACTAATTGAATTCTGAAAGGCTTACCTTGCCTCCAGCAATTACCAAAAAAAATAAAAATAAAATAAAAATAAAACTAATATGATGCGTGCTCTAAATAGTTAGGATTTCTAATCTTATCATGAGATTTTTAATTAGATTTAAGTGGATATATTTTTTTTTAAATTTAATTTTAAAATAAAATAAATAAATAAAAAGGATTGGGGTTAGGATTGATCTCACCAAGCTAAACTAAGTAATTTATTACTTGCCCTGATTCTTTTTGTTCTTTAACCTCCTTTTCTGCAAAATAAAAAAAAATTAGCGAGCAATATTTATAAAAAATAAGAATTTTATTTAAAATTTATTTATAAAAAAATTAAAGAGATCAAAAATTTAATATCTGTGCCTTCCTCAGCAACGACGCCAAAAATTAGGTGCATTTGCCAGAATTATTTTTAATTTGTTTAAAATAAATCAAATAAATTAAAATTAAAAATTAAAAATAATCTCCAGCAATGGTGCCAAAAACTTGATAGGAATGCAATGTTGTCGTTAAGACACCATGTTTATCAGTTTAATCCGACTTCGTAAAATAATTAAAAATGCATAGATAGTAGTGAGTCGGATTGAATCCATAGAAAAGGTAGTATTTTTAGATTTAAAATCTTTAATTTTTTTTAAAAAAAAAAATAAAATAAAATTTGAAATCAAAAGTGAAGTCAGAAAATAAAAATCAAAAATTAAAAAGTGCAGGAATTTAAACTTAGTACTAAGATCTACAAGTTAGATCTTAGCATCTACTTGCAATAAAATAAAAAGCAATAATTTAAAGTGCAAAAATTAAATTATAATAAAAATAAAAAGCATGATATTAAAGAGCATAAATATTGCATTAAAAAGTTCATAATTTAAATACATAAAATAAAAATAAAACAAAATAGAGTGATCTCTGATCTTGGATCGACATCGATGGAAAGATGGTGTAGAAGCCTAGCTCTTCTTCTCGGCACCCGTTGCTTTGAAGTAGTCATTAACCTATAGCCTGGCTTCACCCTATACCAAAGCTTCACCATAATCTGAGATATTGATTTCTAAAGGCTTGGGTCCTTTTTATAGAGCTAGGGAGGCTAGATATTTTTTTTGGAGGCAATGTGGGACTAAGGGTTATTTTAATCATGAAAATAGGAAGAAATCCAAGTGAAATTCGGATTAAAATAGCCCCTATTGAGTTCTTTTAATTCTGACCATTAGATGGTGATCCGATGCTTGCAAAAATACCAAAAATAGATGTTTAATGGCCTAGATCAAGTTAGATTAATTTCAGACCGTTGGATCGTGCTTGATGGAGGAATTTCGGCCGTTGATCATGCGTCTCAGAGTTTGATCATCATCGGGAGCCTTATGGACCGTCGGATGGAAGCTGGAATAAAGCACTGCTGTCTGATGGCAATCCAGGTGAAATTAGCAACTAAAAAAAATGTTGACCATCCGATCTTGACCGCAAACTATCACCACCGCACGATCGCGCATTTACTGTTCCCATGGACCGTGTGGATCGGCTACATCGTGCGCCGCAACCAATCAGCGCCTTTTATTGATAGATGAAAAGAACAAAATGCCCTGTGAGCCACAATGAATTTTCTGTAAAACCCTTTAGGGGTCTAGGTCCACCACGTGGCAAGCTCTGATTCGTCAGTGTCTGCTGAGCTGGCGGTCCATACTGTGCTGTAGATTGGCTGATGGATTCTGAGCTTGAGTCGGCTAGAATGGATGGCTTGGCACACCGGCTTGGTCGGCTTGGCTCAGTGCATTTGGACGCACCGACTGCTGCACTGTGGCGGCTTGAGCCGTTTGAGCCGTATGTTATTTTTCATTTAAATTTTTTTTATTTTATTTATTTAGAAATTTATATCTTTTTCGTTTTAGCTTCATTTTGCTTCAAACTTATTTCATTATGATAAAAAAATGAGCTCTTTCTATTGATTATAAAATTTTATTTTCTAATTTTTATTATTTTTTAATTAATTTTTTAATTAATAAAAATATGAATTTCTCAAAAATTATATATAAATTGATTAATAATTCTTAAAAATTAATGTAAATTAATTAATAAATTAATACTTTTATTGATAAATTTATGGTACTTATCAATTAGTGTACAATCACTTCTTTATAGTAGATGAATCTTGAGTCTACGGTGTAGAGAAATTGGAGGGAGAGTATGGATACTCGTTATAGAACGAGGGCACTGTGCATGACCACCTCGAGTAGTCATAAGGAAGTCTACCTTCTCGTCGATGACTGACTCGAAGCTGCAGTGGTGTGTTTGGTTTTTTGACCAGAGGTGCATCAACAGTTCACCTTAAGGGTGTTACAGTTTGACTACACCATGACTCGGCCTCGTAGCCATTTGGAATCCTGAGGTGTATGTTGGCTATAGCATGTTCGTTGTAGGAATTGGTTTGCACCAAGATGGAATCTATCTACCTCAGTGGATGAGGAGCAGCCCTATGATGATCATGAGAATCAAGTCCATAAGCCCATGGCCATGGTAGAGAGTGAAATAATAGAAAGAGTTTCTATTAAAGTTTTCGCATCGGACTTGGATCAAATGATTAAATCATATGATAGAAATTAGGATTTGATGAGTTCACCTTAACCCTAATCTAATCGGAGCTCAAGATAGAAGAACTTAATCACACAAGTAGCTGCACTGAGAGGTTTGTTTTCAGTTTTGATGGGTTGCCACCACATACTGCTAGGTGTCACTAGTGGATTTTGGGAGCAATTAGAATGATTTAGATAATCGATCATTCCAGTTGTCTAAATCAGAAGTGTTTTGATCCATCGAAAGAAATTTTGATGATGTCGATGATGGAGATCATGACATATCCCATTACCATATAGAACTGAACCTAACTGGGTCACACAAACAAGAGTTTGGATTTGGATATCATCAATTGGATTAACTCAATTAAATTGATTTGAATAAGATTCAATTAGGTTCAAGAAAATCATGCTAGCACATAATTGAGCCTAACATTCTCCTTTTTCTATCATTAAAAGTTATCTCGACTGAGCCAAATAAGTTTGTGCTCACTCAGGTACCTTTACCTGGTCTTACTGGAGCTTGTCTAGGTTAGAAAAGGATTGTCTTAATTTATGAGATAAGTTTGAGACAACACCTATCATTTTCTGTCACCTGCTAATTCTTATCCTTTGACTATGGTTAAACGTTGACCTTTGACCCTTGGACATCAGCCCATGTGTCATGCACTTATTGGAGAGCAGATAGGGGATTGTCCCCTTACTGGATTTTGGAAAGGATGGGGCACACGCCTAGGATGGTGTGCGCCCATGGATAGGGACACCTGGAGTCCCATATGGATGGGACTCTAGGTTGCTTCTTAGATTCAAACTAGGTAACTCTCACCTATAGACTTTGACCAGTCTTAGGCACCACCTAAGGATGAATCTATGGGTTTCTCATCTGATTGGATCAGGTGATGTCATCCCACCAATCAGATTTAGATTTGATTGAATGAAGCAATGTGATTGGCCGGGGTGATGTGGCATTGCATGGTGCAGCAAGGATCTGTATAACGACCTATTTGCGCCCAACTTTCATAGAACTTTTTCTTAGCCACACCTGAAGACTGCCCCTCTCCCTCCTCCATGCCACCTTTTTGATCCTCTGTCTCTCCTCTCCACGCCCAAGGATGTTGGGCCTTCAGATTAGTGCGATTCAAGCAAGAAAAGGCTGACGAGAAAGGAAGAAGACAGCACTGCTGTAGAGACAACAGTAGATCTTTGAAAAGTGTTTTGAAGATCCTCCAAATTAGATCCAGATCTAATTTTTGGAGATGTAATAAAAAAGGAGAAGATCTCCTGATCCAGCCAGAGTGGATTCTGGTAGAGGCCAGACGCTTGCGTGGCTTGATCTAGAACCTCAGGCTATCAGCAGATCATCAATGGGTAATCGGATTACCCAAATCAAGATAAAATTAATTTAGATTTAATTTAATTTAATTTTTTTGTTTATCAGATCATAAAATTAGATTTGAAAAATGTTAGATCTGATTTGGATCTAAGAGAATTTTTGAAATATGCCTCTTGATCCAATCAAATTTGAACGAATTTAACTCGAGAAATCAATATTTTTCCTTCACTGGCCTCTACCGATATCCACTCGAGCTGGATTTAAAGATCTTCTCCTTCTTTATCACCACTCCAAATATCAGATCAGGATCTAATTTGGAGGATCTTTAAAACTCCTTTCGAGGATCTGCAGTCGTCTCTACAGCAGTGCTGTCTTCTTCCTTTCTCGCCAGCTTTCTCTTGCCTGGATCGCACCAAACTAGAGCCCAACTTTCCTTAGGCATAGAGAGGAGAGAGAGAACCAAAAGTTGGCATGGAGGAGGCAGAGGGGCAGCCTTGGGGCATGGGCTAAGAGAAAACTCTATAAAAGTTGGACGGAGATAGGGTTCATATAGACCCTGTTGCGGCATGCAGTGCCACATCATCCCGACAAATCACGTTGCTTCATGCAATCAGATCTAAATCTGATTGGTGGGATGAAATCACCTAATCCAATCAGATGAGAGCCCCTTCAATTCATCCTTAGGTGGCGCCAAGATTGGTCAAAGCTGAGTCTTAGGCGCCTTCCTATGTTGATTCAATGAAGCAACCTAGAGTCCCATTCATATGGGACTCCAGTCCTCCCTATCCATGGGCGCATGCCTCCCTAAGCATGCACCCCCTCCTTTCTAATTTATAGCAAGAGGACAAGCCCCTTTCTGCTCTCCTATGGGAGCATGACACATGGGCAGATGTCCAAGGGTCAAAGGTCAATGTTTGATCAAAGTCAAAAGACAAGAATTAGCAGGTGATAAAAAATGGTAGGTGTTGTCTAAAATTTATCTCATAAATTAAGATATTTTTTTTTGATCTGGACAAGCTCCAGTCAAACCAAGTAAAGATACTTGAGTGAGCACAAACATATTTGGCTTAGTCAAGACAACTTTTAATGATAGTAGAAGGAGAACGTTTCTCAATCGTATGCTAGCATGATTTTCTTGAACCTAATTGAATCTAATTCAAATCAATTGAACTGGGTTAGTCCAGTTGATGATATCCAGATCTAAACCCTTATTTGTATGATTCAGTTAGGTTCAGTTCTATATGGTAATGGGATATATCGTGATCTCTATCATCAACATCATCAAAACTTCTTTCGATGAATCAGAACTCTTCTGATTCAAACAACTAAAATGATCGATCAACTAAATCATTCTAATTGCTTTCAAAATCCACCAATGACACCTAGCAGTATATGGTGGCAACCCATCAAAAATTGAAAATGAACCTCTCGGTGCAGCTACTTGTGTGATTAAGTTCTTCTATCTTGAGCCCCGATCAGATTGGGGTTAAGGTGAACTCGTCAAACCCTAATTTCTTTCATATGATTTAACCATTTGATTCAAGTTCGATGTGAAAATCTTAATAGAAATCCTTTCTATTATTTCACTCTGCCACGGCCATGGGCTTATGGACTTGATTCTCATGATCATCATAGGGCTGCTCCTCTTCTACCGATGTAGATAGATCTTCTATTGGTGCAATCCAATTCCTATAATGAACATGCTATAGCCAACATACACCTTAGGATTCCAAATGGCCAGGAGACCGAGTCATGAAGTAGTTAAACTATAACACCCTCAAGGTGAACTATCGATACACCTCAGATCAAAGTACCATACACATCACTGCAGCTTCAAGTCAGTCATCGACAAGAAGGTAGATTTCTTTATGACTGCTCGAGGGGTCATGCTTAGTGCCCTCTTCTCTAATGAGTACCTATACTCTTGCTCTAGTATCTCTACGCTGTAGACTCAAGACTCATCTACTATAAAGAAGTGATTGTACACTAACCTTTCAGATCAATCATCATCCTCATGATGATCCTACGGTCGAGAGCATTTTATGAGTTAATAAATGAAAATTCTTATCTTAAATTTTCAACTTTTGAAAATATGAATTATCATTACTATTAACTCAAGGAATGTATCATAGATACTAAATACACATTTGTGATAGAAAATAACCCATTTTATTATTCATAGTCAAATTATAATTTTGCCCCTAGAAGTGTATTACAAGTGTCAGCCAATTTGGGCTTCTAGGGCACACATATCTAACAATCTCCCACTTGATCTAATGTCAATTGGCTATAAATCTGTGTCACATCTTCTCAAGGTGGACTTCGATCTTCTACCGGCCCAACAGCTTGGTAAGTAGGTCCACCACATTGTCTATGGAGTCGACTCTCTTGACCTCGATATATCTTTTCTCGAGGTAATCGTGGATGAGGTGGTATCGCCACTCGATGTGCTTGGATTTTTGGTGAGACCTCAGCTTCTTAGCAAGGGCCATGGCGCTGTTATTATCGCAGTATAGAGGAATGACATCTGATGGCATCACTCCAATCTCTATGATAAACTTCTTATACCAAAATGCCTCCTTCACAGCTTCTGATGCAGTAATGTATTCTGCTTCCATGGTGGAATCTGCTATCACAGTTTACTTGAAACTCTTCCAACTGATAGCACCACCATTACACACAAATAGACTCCCAGATGTTAACTTTTGATCATCTATATTGGACATAAAATTTGAGTCTGTATATTCTTGGACTTGGAGTTCTCCATTACCAATGACCAATAACATATCCTTAGTTCTTCTTAAGTACTTAAGGATACATTTCATAGAAGTCCAGTGTTCTTCATCTGGATTCGATTGATATTTGCTCGTGACACTCACAGCATGGGCTATATTAGGTCGTGTACATAACATGGCATACATGAGGCTCTTATTGTTGAAGCAAATGGGATCTTGCTCATGCGTTCTATTTCTTCAGGTGTGCTAGGGCACATCTTCTTGGAAAGATGAATACCATGTATGAAGGGTACTAATCCTCTCTTAGAGTTTTCCATGCTAAACCTCTTTAGCATTTCTTCTATGTACATTTTCTATGAAAGTTCTAGCATCCTATTCAGTCTATCTCTATAGACCTTAATTCCTAGAATAAAGGATGCTTCACCTCGGTCTTTTATTGAGAATTCTATAGATAACCACATTTTAACTGTGGTCAACATGGGAATATTATTTTCAATAAGGAGGATATCATCTACGTACAATACGAGGAAGACAATAGCGATCCCACTGACCTTTTTGAAGACACGTGACTCCTCATCATTTTTGATGAAATCAAATAATTTGATCACATCATTAAAATGAGTGTTCCAGCTCCAAGATGCTTGCTTAAGTCCATATATGGACCTTTGCAGCTTGCATACCTTATGATCAGCATCACTGAATGTGAAACCTAGTGGCTATTCTATATAGATATCTTCCTCAAGATATCCATTTAAGAATATTTTTTTTATGTCAATTTGTCATATTTCATAATTGAAATAAGTTGTTACAGCAAGCAATGTGCGGATGGATTTTAGCGTAGCTATTGGCAAAAAAGTATCCTGATAGTCAATGCCTTCGTACTAACTATAACTTTTTGCCACTAATCTAGCTTTGAATGTCTCCACATTCCCATCTGCACCAATCTTTCTCTTGTAGATCTATTTACACCCAATAGGTACTATACCTTCTGGTGGATCTACCAAGGTCCAGATTTGGTTTGAGTGCATCGAGTCAATTTTTGACTTCATGGTCTCTAGCTATTTCTCGAAGTCGATATCTGATATAGATTTTGGGATCATCACCATGAACCCCATTACCTATGAGGAATATTTCATCTACTTCCTCTGAAATGGTACCTAAGTACCTCTCAGAAGGATGGGAAATCCTTTTCGATCTATGAGGTGGAGGAGGTAGTGATTGTATTGGCTCTACCTAATTTGGTTCCATTTGGTCCTTAGCTAGTTGCTGTTGTGAGACTTTCTCATCGAGCTTGATCTGCTTTTCAATGCTATGATCTTGAATAAACTATTTTTCAAGAAAGATGGCATGTCGGCTCACAATCACATTATGATATTCTGGAATGTAGAAATAATTGAAGGAATATCTGGATTTCCCAAATCAGGTTCATTCAGATCTGATCGGATCAAGAGATATATTTCAAAAACTTTTCTCTTTGATCCAAATTACATCTGGGATGTTTCAGATCTGATTTTTATTATTCTAATAATTAAAATAATATATAGATAAATTAAATCAGATTTAATTTATCTTGATTTAGGGTAATCCTATTATCCGTTGATGATCCTGTAAGCAGCGGAAGGTTATGGATCTGGACATACATGTGCCTGGCCTCTACCAATATCCATTCGGACTGGATCTAGAGATCCTCTTCTTCTCTATCATGTCTCCAAAAATCAGATCTGAATCCGATTTGGAGGATCTTCAAAACAGCTTTCCAAGATCAGCAGCTGTTCTTTGCAGCAGCGCAGCCTTCTAGCTTTCTGTCGTCTTTCTCTCGCCTGGATTGCACCAACTAAGATCCCAAACTTCTTTGGGCATGGAGAGGAGAGGGAGAAGATGAACTTGGCATGGAGGAGAAAGAGAGAGGCAGCCTTAGGGCATAGAGACTTGTCCTTACCTTTTTGAATTGGGCACTGGGTCTTATTTATAGACTATGTATGATCCAACTCCTTTTCATCCCAACCAATCACAACCCTTTGTGAAATCAGATCTAAATCTAATTGGTGGAAATAGAGTCCCTTGAATTCATTCTTAGATGGTGCCTAAGACTAGTCAATGTTGGTTCTTTAGGTGGAGTCTAATCAGAATCCAATAAGGAGACGGACTCCCTGTCCAACAGGGACTCCTGGGCACCTCAAGCTTGGGCGCACACCACCCTTGGCATGCGCCCTCCTCTTTGCCAGTTTCTAGCAGGAGGACAAGCCCCCACCAGCTCTTCAATAGGTGCATGACACATGGACAGAAGTCAAAGTATCAATGGTCAACATTTGATCAGTCAAAGATCAACTTTTGACCAAAGTGAAAGGACGAGAAATGGCAGAGGACCAAAAATGGTAGGTATTGTCTTACAAAATAAGACATCCCTTTTTTGACCTAGACAGGCTCCAGTCAGATCAAGTGAAGGCCTCTGATCGAGCATAAACTTTTTTAGCTCAGTCAGGACAACTATTTATGATAGGAAAAATAGAACGTTAGGTTCAATCAAGTGCTAGCATGATTTTCGTGAACCTAATTGAATCTCATTCAGATCAATTGAACTGGATCAGTTCAATTGATGATCACCAGATTTAAACTCTTATTTGTGTGACCCAGTTAGGTTCAGTTCTATATGGTAATGGGATATGTCATGATCTCTATCATCGACATCATCGAAACTCCTTTCGATGGATCAGAACTCTTCTGATTCGAACAGCTAGAATGATCGATCATCTAAATCATTCTAATTGCTCCCAAAATCCACCAGTGACACCTAGCAGTATATGGTGGCAACCCATCAGAGCTGAATGCGAACCTCTTGGTGCAGCTACCTGTGTGATTAAGTTCTTCTATCTTGAGCTCCCGATCAGATTAGGGTTAAGGTGAACTCGTCAAACCCTAGTTTCTGTCATATGATGTAATCATTCGATTCAAGTCCAATGTGAAAATCTAAATAGAAACTCTTTCTATTATTTCACTCTGCCATGGCCATGGGCTTCTGGACTTGATTCTCATGATCATCATAGGGCTGCTCCTCTACCACCGAGGTAGATAGATTCCATCTTGATGCAATCCAGTTCCTACAATGAACATGCTATAGCCAACATACACCTCAGGGTTCCGATATGGCTAGGAGATCGAGTAATGGTGTAGTCAAACTATAACACCCTCAAGGTGAACTGCCGATGCACCTCAGGTCAAAGAACCAGACACACTACTGCAGCATCGAGTCAGTCATTGACGAGAAGGTAGACTTCCTAATGACTACTCGAGGTGGTCACGCTCAGTGCCCTCGTTCTCTAACGAGTACCTGTACTCTCACTCTGATGTCTCCACACCGTAGACTCAAGACTCATCTACTAAAGAGAAGCGATTGTACACCAACCTTCCGGATCAATCACCATCCTCATGATGATCCTATGGTCGGAAGCATTTTATGAGTTAATAATGATTATTCATGTCTTAAATTTTCAACTCTTGAAAATATGAATTATCATTACCATTAACTCAAAGGATGTATCACAGACACTAAATACACATATGTGATAGAAAATAATCCCATTTTATTGATTATAGTCAAAATTATAATTTTGCCCCTAGAAGTGTATTACAAGTGTCAGCCAATTCTGGCTTCTAGGGCACATATATCTAACAATCTTCCCACTTATCCTAAAGCCAATTGGCTACAAGTCTAAGTCCCATCTTCTCAAGGTGGGCTTCGATCTTCTGCTGGCCCAACGGCTTTGTAAGTGGGTCTGCCACATTATCTACGGAGTTGACTCTCTTGACCTTGACGTAACCCTTCTCGAGGTAATCGCGGATGAGGTGGTATCGCCGCTCAATGTGCTTGAATTTTTGGTGAGACCTCGGCTCCTTAGCAAGGGCTATGGCATGCCATTGTTGTCGCAGTATAGAGGAATGGCATCTGATGGCATTACTCTAATTTCTGCAGCAAACTTCTTGTACCAGAATGCTTCCTTCGCAGCCTCTGATGCAGCGATATATTCTGCTTCCATGGTGGAATCTGCTATCACGATTTGCTTAGAACTCTTCCAGCTGACAGCACCACCATTGCACACAAATAGACTCCCAGATGTCGACTTTCGATCATCTATATCGGACATGAAATTCGAGTCTGTGTATCCCTGGACTTGGAGTTCTCCATTACCAAAGACCAACATCATATCCTTAGTTCTTCTTAAGTACTTAAGGATACATTTCATAGAAGTCCAGTGTTCTTCACCTGGATTTGACTGATATCTGCTTGTGACACTCACAGCATGGGCTATATCAGGTCGTGTACATAGCATGGCATACATGAGGCTCCCTATTGCAGAAGCATAAGGGATCTTGCTCATGCGTTCTATTTCCTCAGGTGTGCTAGGGCACATCTTCTTGGAAAGATGAATACCATGTCTGAAGGGTATTAATCCCCTCTTAGAGTTTTCCATACTAAACCTCTTTAGTACTTCCTCTATGTACATCTTCTGTGAAAGTCCTAGCATCCTATTCGGTCTATCCCTATAGACCTTAATTCCTAGAATAAAGGATGCTTCACCTAGGTCTTTCATGGAGAATTCCTTGGACAACCATATTTTGACTGTCGTCAACATGAAAATATCATTCCCAATAAGGAGGATGTCATCCACGTACAATACGAGGAAGACAACAGCGCTCTCCACTGATCTTTTTGAAGACACATGGTTCCTCTTCATTTTTGATGAAACCAAACATTTTGATCACATCATTGAAATGAGTGTTCCAGCTCCGAGATGCTTGCTTAAGTCCATATATGGACCTTTGCAGCTTGCAAACCTTGTGATCAGTATCACTGGATGTGAAACCTAGCAGGCTGTTCCATATAGATATCTTTCTCAAGATATCCATTTAAGAATGCCATTTTCACGTCCATTTGCCATATCAAAATAGGCTGCAACGGCAAGCAATGTGTGGATGGATTTTAGCATAGCCACTGAGGAAAAGGTATCCTGATAGTCAATGCCTTCTTATTGACTATAACCTTTTGCCACTAGTCTAGCCTTGAATGTCTCCACATTCTCCATCTGCACCAATCTTTCTCTTGAAGATCCATTTACACCAAATAGGTACTATACCTTCTGGTGGATCTACCAAGGTCCAGACTTGGTTTGAGTGCATCGAGTCAATTTCTGACTGCATTGCCTCTAGCCATTTCTTGGAGTCGATATCTGATATCGCCTCATTGTAGGTTTTGGGATCATCACCATGAGCACCATTACCTACGAGGAACATTTCCTCTACTTCCTCTGAAATAATACCTAAGTATCTTTCATGGGGGACTCTTTCCGATCTACGAGGTGGAGGAGGTAGTGTTCTTATTGGCTCAACCTGATTTGGTTCCAATTGGTCCTTAGCTCATTGTACTTGTGAGACTTTCTCATCAAGCTTAATCTGCTTTCCAATGCCATTATCTTGAATAAACTATTTTTCAAGAAAGATGGCATGTCGACTCACAATCACATTGTGGTCTTCTGGAATGTAGAAATAGTATCCTAATGACTCTTTAGGATATCCTATGAATCGAGCTCTGAAGGACCTAAACTCTAACTTGTCCGCTTGTTGTCTTTTGACATGAGCCGGACAACCCCAAATTCTGAGATGACTCAGACTTGGTTTCTTACCGTGCCATATCTCATACGGTGTGGTAGGAATAGTTTTAGAGGAAACCCTATTCAGTATTGTGATCTCATCTAGGTGCTATCCTCTACCACCGAGGTAGATAGATTCCATCTTGAGGCAATCAGTTTTACAATGAACATGCTATAGCCAACATAACCTTAGGATTTCGAATGGCTAGGAGACTAACTTATGGTGTAGTTAAACTATCACCTCAAGTGTACATACCAATGCACCTCAGGTCAAAAAACCGCACACCACTGCAGCATCGAGTCAGTCATTGACGAGAAGGTGGGTTCCTAATGACTACTCAAGGTGATCATACTCAGTGCCCTCGTTCTCTAACGAGTACTTATACTCTCGCTCTGATGTCTCCACACCGTAGACTCAAGACTCATCTACTAAAGAGAAGCGATTGTACATCAACCTTCCAGATCAATCCCCAACCTCGTGATGATTCTATGGTCATGAGCATTTTATTAGTTAATAATGATTATTCATGTCTTAAATTTTCAGCTCTTAAAAATATGAATTATCATTACCATTAACTCAAAGGATGTATCACAGACACTAAATACACGTATGTGATAAAAAATAGCCCATTTTATTGATTATAGTCAAAATTATAATTTTGCCCCTAGAAGTGTATTACAAGTGTCAGTTAATTTTGGCTTCTAGGCAATAATATCTAACAATAATATCACAATAATTCTTTAGGATATCCTATGAATCAAGCTCTAAAGATCTGAAGCCTAACTTGTCTGCTTGTTGTCTTTTGACATGAGCTGAGTAATCCTAAATTCTAAGATGACTCAGACTTGATTTCTTACCATGCCATATCTCTACGTGTTGGTAGGAATGATTTTAGAAGAAACCCTATTCAGTAAATATATTGAATTAACAAAGGGTATCCCAAAGATGATCAGGAAGGTCTGTGAAGCTCATCATGGATCGGACCATATCTAATGGGTCTAATTTTTCATTCTAAAATCCCATGTGTGTTGAGATATTTCAGGTGGATTCTATTGAGAGACTATGCCATTTTTCTTGAGATAGTCCAAAAATTTCCAACTAGAGGTATTCACCTCCTAGATCTGATCGAAGAATCTTAATGGGTTTTTAGTTTGTTTTTCTACTTCATGTCTGAATTTCTTGAACTTTTCAAAAGCTTCAGACTTGTGTCTCTATAAGATACACATACCCATACCTAGATAGATCATTGATAAAGGTAGGGAAGTAGACAAAATTGTCTCTAAAGCATATCAAATGGGCCGCATACATTAGTATGTCTAGGGCAAGAAGATCCGTGGCCCTTTCCCCATGTCCTACAAAGGGAGCTTAATCATTTGCCATGAAGATAGAGATTCACAAATTGGATATGACTCAAAAGTCAACGGACTCAATAGCCAATTTTCTCAATTTGTTAACCCTATCTTCTGCTATATGACCTACTCTTAGGTGCCATAGATACCTATCATTTGGATTATCCCTTGGTCATTTCATGGCATTCATGTTTTGCTTGATATTAAAAATAGATACATTAAAATAAATGATAAAGACCATTAATAGAAAACCACTTGTAATTTTATTTCTTTCATAAAGAATGTTATAATGGTTCTTTAGAAAACTAATTACATAACCTTCTAGTGCTAGGCATGAAATAGAAATCAAATTTCTGTTTGCTGCAGGCAACATAATAATAATTTTTTAAAACTAAGTCTAAATCAGATGGTAGTCAAAGAGGGTATGTTTCACACCACGTCAGCAACTCTGTTCTATTTTCGATGCGTAGGATATCTAGCTATCCTCAGTCTCTTGCTATCCTCAAGATCCTGCATGGAAGTGCTCAAATGGGCACTAGAACCAAGTCAAGCACCCAACTAGATACAGAAGAAATTATAAGATAGACTCAATAATGAGCATACCTCTAGAAGGACCTGCCTCCTTATTCTTCAGAATGGTCAGATAAGTAGGATAGTTCCGCTTCCAGTGGCCGTCATTGTTGTAATGGAAATACTTTTTCTTATCGACGGCCTTCTTCTTTAGCTCTGTCTTTTTCTTCTTTCCTCCTTCCATCTTTTGCTTTTTCATAGACTTTTTTTTCTTTCCAAAAGATTTCTCCTGAAGAAGTCCATTCCATAGCAAGCACTGAGCCTTTAGAATCTTTCATAGAAAGCTCAGCATTAAACACATATTCATAGTTCTGCTAGAAAATTTTGAAGTTTATGCATATGGTAGTTAATGATGAACTGCCCATATGCATCAATCATGATTACAGAATTATATCATTCTACCGATCTAGGTCCAACTTCACTCCGAGCTTCTCAAGCTCTTCCAAGTCCTTGATTATCATTACAATTCTTGGATTGACTGCCCATCACGCATTTTAGCCTTGAAGAGTCGTTTAGTGACTTGATACTTGGCTGCAAACTCTATTCACCAACTTCTCTTGTAGGTGAGCCATATTATGGTGGACAGTCTTGATATCTTCATGTTCGCACTGAAGCTTATCAGACATTGAGTCCAACATTATATATCTGGCCTTGTTATCTTCATCCATCCACATTTCAAGAGACGCTCTCTATTTAATGGATGGACGAGCTGGTAAGGTGGGAGGATTCTGATCCAACACATGAGTTAACTTCTGGAACCTAAAATAATTTTAAAGTTTCGAAGCCAATCCTTGTAATAGGTTCAGTCAGTCTATGGGTGTCTAGGATACATGCTAGTGGGTTGAATGCAGATATTTTTCTATAGAGAGTCAAAGTTTCTAGTTAGATACTGTAATTAGACTTGACCAATTTGTTTAAAAGTTTATTTTTAAATATTAGCTCCCACTTTTCTCAGATCCGTACACTCCCTTCTGTGGAGAAGTAAATCTTTCATGATTAATAATTTCTAGTGGGTGGAGCAGTCCCACCAACTGACTCATCACCTCATCTAACAGTTATTGGTGATGGGTTAGCCAATGAGTGAACAACTCTTGTTCAATGATTCTTTAATCATGGTGCACCCAAACTTGATCTCGAATTCATGGATCTCACCGTGCCCAGAATATTGATCCACTTATTAGTTAAGTCAGACCCACCATTTGTATAAATTGGATTTCTAATTGAGTCTCTCACCATGTCCAAAATATTGAGCCCAATCCATCCTCCAGCCCGTAGCATCCAATGCCTATAGACATGGTTGTGTCTTTCCGATGCAACTAAACCACTATAATCAGCTAAGAACAATCAACTCTGAAAGGGCCCGCACATCTACAATGTGGAAGATTTTAGACTTATCCTTTTTTAGGAAGATTTGATTTAGGTCTCATTAAACTAGACTTGACATAGTCATAACCATTATGACTAACCTAGTGGCATGAGTTAGCTTGAATTATTGACCACCTTAGATCAGAACTGAGCCAACGAACATGGCTAGGTAAGTGAGATCGATGGAAGGGATATGCCACTAACTCGACAAGAATGCATTTGAGTTGAGTAGCTCCCAATTAAAAACCAGTCGGTCGTATCTGCTAAACATACCTTAGACACCAAATTATTGAGCCAGAACCAATCGGGTTAGCCTACAATCCAGACTCTAACCACTGAGCCTAATTAGGTCTTAGCTTGATTAATCACTCATTGTGACTCGATCTTGACTAGACTTAATCCTATTAGGCTAGTTTAATTTAAGCACTGTTGATCCCGTCTAACCAACTCTTGATTTGGTTTGATCAATCATTTAGACCTATTTGAGCTACCCAAGCCCGAACCAATATTATGAATATGTCTTAGAACTAAATTCTTAATTTTAGACCTAATTAATATTTCATAATTTTAATTCTCAATTAAGTTAGGATTCATAAATAAAATGTGTAAATAAAATTCTAGGATTTCAGGATCTAGGATTTTGCAGAAAGTAAGTTCTTGATTTCTAATTAAGAATGAACGCAACGCATCCTACACATCATAAAGAATACCCCATCAAATTGAGGAGAGGGCATTTAAATCATACTTTGTTCTTATGACCGGACGGTGAAGGAGAATGCCATAATCAAAAATTTTCAAACTACAAAAACTAGTTAGATCTACATTATATATCTCATAGATAAAAATTGGTCTAACATATATACATATTTTGCTACATATCATGTATATTTTCATGCATGTTTTCAAATCTTAATTATCTAATAATTTAATTAAGAAATTAAATTTAAATTGATCACATCAAAATAATTCTAATCTAGATAATTATGTAAAACTATTCTACAACTAGTCTAATCATGCATTCATCATATCTCATATGATCCAAAATTAAATAATTTTATTTGCTATGTTTCAAATTTTATTATAATATTCATAACATCAAAAATAGTAAATAAATAGATCTAAATTATAACTTAATTTAATTAAATTATGAATATGCAAGACTATATATAGAACTATTCTTATTTCACAACTAGTCATGCATCTTGTAAAACTTAGATCTAATAATTTAATTTTATTTTTTAATTTTAGATCTAATCACATCTCATGTGACATCAAAATCATCTAATTATTAGATCAAAAATAAATTAAAATTAAATCTAAATAATTAGAGAACCTGACTCTGATACCAGTTGAAGGGAAAATCCTGATTTTTCGGATCAGATTCATTCAAATTTGATTGGATCAAGAGAGTTATTTCAAAAATTTCTCTCATTATCTAGATTAGATTTGAGATATCTTAGATCTAATTTTATAAATCTAATAAATAAAAATAAAAATAAATTAAATCTAATTTAATTTTTATCTTGATGTTGGGTAATCAGATTATCCTTTGATGATCCTACTGATTGCTTGAGACTCTGGATCTAGCCATGCAAGCACCTGACATTATCGGTATCCACTTAGGTTGGATCTAGAGATCTTCTTCTTCTTTATCACCACTCTAAATATCAGATCCGGATCTGATTTGGAGGATCTTCAAAACTCCTTTCGAAGATCTGCAGTCGTCTCTATAGTAGTGCCGCCTTCTTTCTTTTCGTCAGCTTTCTCTTGCTTGATTGCACCAAACTGGAGGCCAACTTTTCTTGGGCATGGAGAGGAGATAGAGACCCAAAAGTTGGCTTGGAGGAGGGAGAGGAGTAAGCCTTGGGGATGGGCTAAGAGAGAACTCTTTAAAAGTTGGCATAGATAGGGTTTATATAGACCCTGCTGGGGCATGCAGTGCCAACATAAGATCAATCATGTTGCTTCATTCAATCAGATCTAAATTTAATTGGTGGGATGACATCACCTGATCTAATGATGAGAGCCCCTTCAAATCAACCTTAGGTGGCATCAAGATTGATCAAGCTGAGTCTTAGGCACCATCCTAAGTTGATTCAATGAAGCAACTGGAGTCCCATCCGTATGGACTCCAGTCATCCCTATCCATGGGTGCATGCCTCCCTAGGCGTGCACCCCCTCCTTTCCAATTCTAGCAAGGGGACAGCCCCTATCTGCTCTCCTATGGGTGCATGGACATAGGCATGTCCAAGGGTCAAAGGTCAACGTTTGACCAAAGTCAAAAGAGAGAAATTAGCAGGTGATGGAAATGCAGATGTTATCTCAAATTTATCTCACAAATTAAGACAACCTTTTTTTATCTAGACAAACTCTAGCCAGACCAAGTAAAGGTACCTGAGTGAGCACAAACATATTTGGCTCAATCGAGAGAATAATTTAATGATAGTAGAAGGAGAACGTTAGGCTCAATCGTCTGCTAGCATGATTTTCTTGAATCTAATTGAATCAAATTCAAATCAATTGAATTGGTTTAGTCCATTGATGATAATGCAAATCCAAACTTTATTGTATGATCCAGTTAGGTTCAGTTTTGTATGGTAATGGGATATGTCATGATCTCTATCATCGACATCATCAAAACTCTTTTCGATGGATCAGAACTTTTCTGATTCAAACAACTAGAATGATCAATCATCTAAATCATTCTAATTGCTCCCAAAATCCACTAGTGACATAAAGCAATATATGGTGGCAACCCATCAAAATTGAAAATGAACCTCTTGGTGCAGCTATTTGTGTGATTAAGTTCTTCTATCTTGAGTCCCGAATAGATTAGGGTGAAGGTGAACTCGTCAAACCCTAATTCTATCATATGATTTAACCATTTGATTCAAGTCCGATGTAAAAATCTTAATAGAAACTCTTTCTATTATTTCACTCTACCATGATCATGGGCTTATGGACTTGATTCTCATGATTATCATAGGACTACTCCTTCATCCACCAAGGTAGATAGATTCCTTCTTGGTGTAATCCAATTTCTATAATGAACATGCTATAGCCAACATACACCTCAGGGTTTCGAATGCGCTAGGAGATCGAGTCATGTGTAGTCAAACTATAACACCCTCAAGGTGAACTGCCGATGTCCTCAGGTCAAAGAATCAGATACATCACTGCAGCTTCGAGTCAGCCATCGACGAGAAACATAGACTTCTATGATTGCTCAAGGTGGTCACGCTCAGTGCCCTCATTCTCAATGGTACCTGTATACTCTCGTCTGTGTCTCATCACCGTAGACTCAAGACTCATCTACTAAATATAGAAGTGATTGTACCAACCTTTCAGATCAGTCATCATCCTCATGATGATCTATGGTCGAAAGCATTTTATGAGTTTATAAATGAAAATTCTTATCTTAAATTTTCAAACTCTAAAGATATGAATTATCATTACCATTAACTCAAGGAATGTATCATAGACACTAAATACACATTTATGATAGAAAGTAATTCATTTTAATATTTATAGTCAAAATTATAATTTGCTCTTGAAGTGTTACAAGTGTTAGCCAATTCTAGCTTCTAGGGCACACATATTAATACCGACTTAGGTTCAACATTTCTGTGTCAGACATTGTACCTTTAAAACTTCATCGAGTCAACTTAGAGGCAACAGTTCCTTTATTAAGGAACTTCTTTTCCAAAAAGATTGCCCTAAGGCTGACAAAACACCTTTTGTTCATCAGCATGCTAAGAAATAGTATCCTTTGATCATCATTTGGGCACACTATGAAATGTAACATTGTCGACCTAGGTCTAAATTGTCTCTGTAACTAAACGTTTGACATAAGCGGGCACCCCAAAACTCTATAGGTGTAGAAAGTGCTGCTTGTACCCTATCATATCTATATAGTGTTTTAACTACAAACTTACTTGGAATCCTATTATATAGATAACAAGTTGATTCGGAGTGCATATTCCCAGTAGGATATCAACAAGCTGGCAAATTCTATCATGGATCAGATCATGTCTAATAGAGTTCGATTTCTCCTTTCAAACACACCATTATGCTATGGTGTTCCAGGAGAAGTCCATTGGAGAGAATTTCATTTCTCCAGAAATGTGAGAAACTCACCAAAAAGTATTCTCCTCTTGATCGGTCCGAAGAGTTTTAATACTCTTTCTAGTTTATTTTTTCTACTTCACTTTGAAATCATTTGAATATTTCAAAAGATCTGACTTATGTTTCATCTGATAGACATATCCAAATCTGGATAGATCATTATGAAAGTGATGAAGTAGACGTATCTACCTCTGGCACTTATGCTCATTGATCCACATACATCAGTATGTACTAACCTAAGAGCTCATTGGCTCTCTCACCTTTTCCAGTGAAAGGTGACTTGGTTATTTTACTAAGAAGAAAGGACTCATAGGTTAGAAGTGATTCCACAATCATTAACTTCAAGTATTTCCTCCTGAGTCAACTTATTTATCCTATTTTTTATTTATATGAGCTAGCCTATAGTGTCGTAAGTAGATATCTGATAGACTATCTAATCTAGGATGCTTGTTAGTAGAATAGACTACTTAATAGACTGTGATATATATATACACTATTATTCAATTATCCATAAAAAGTAGTAACACCATTCATAATGACATTACAAACTTATTTTTTTATTGAAATTTCATAATTGTTCATGGCCAAAAGCAGAAATGATATTTAAAAAGAAACTAGAACAAAATAACAATCACTAAGAACAACGGTATGAGATTCAAAATACAAGTTTCAAATATTCTAAAGCTAGAACTAAAATTGATCTTCCATCTCAATGTTCAGGAATCTCTCGTCTTGCTCAAATCTTCTATTGACTTGCAACTCCTACAACGAATTGCAAATATGGTAAGGGACTACTCGATATCCAATATCTAGTTAGTAATATCATAATAGAGAAATTACAAGAAGTTATATATAAATCCTTATCCATAAAGCTTGCTTCTTTCTCTACTGTTCGGGTCCAGGGAGGCAATGTGACTATGGACAGTTCCTCTTTCAGTACTCCTGCTTCTTGCAAAAAGAGCATTTGCAAGACTCTTATCAGGCTTGGTCTTTAGGGGTCTGAGTCTGCACAGGTCCTCTAGCAAACATGCACCTTCTTGATTTTCTTCTTCTTGTTCTTTTTTTTTTCCCAAAGGATCGAGAATGAGAAGAAAACCTCCCACTAAGTTTCATCGACTTCCTTATGGAGTTGGTGATCCTTCTCAAAGATCTGAACTAAACCCAATAACCTTTGGTAGTTCACTTCAGGCTTGACATTCTTAATGTGTAAGAATCTAAGATAAGACTTGGGCAGCAAGTTCAGTATCGCACCTTCCCAAGTTGTTTGTACAAGAAAAAGTCGAGCTTGCTCAAGCGTTCTAATCAACTCGATCATATACAATACATGATCAGTGATAGAGGCACCATCCCACATTCTGACGTTAAAGATGTCACAACTAGTCTTGTGCCTCTCAACGTTATTGGGTGTGCTAAAAGAATTCTCTAACACTTGGAGCATTTCATTTGGCTGGGCTATCTCAAACTTGCGACTGAACTCGTCGCTCATCAGCCAGCATAATGCAGTGCATCATGGTTTTGATCACTGAGCCACTTCGATAAGTATCTCTGACTGTTCTACATG
Organism: Cocos nucifera; assembly: GCA_006176705.1. Classification (NCBI taxonomy): domain Eukaryota; kingdom Viridiplantae; phylum Streptophyta; class Magnoliopsida; order Arecales; family Arecaceae; genus Cocos; species Cocos nucifera. Next base: position 103,519 of record QRFJ01002321.1, read on the forward strand.
CTTGTCAGCTGGCTCCTCAGGTGTAGGATTCGTCAGATATATAGGATCCATTCATGCTTTAGGACAATCTTCAACTTTTGATACCAGCTATCAAAGTTGGATCCCATCAACTTATCGTTGTCCAACAATGATCGGAGTGATAGAGAAGTGGCCATATCTACACAAAGAAAAATCAAAATTTAATTACTAATTGATTCATTAAACCTAATGATTTGGACTTTAATCAAAGGTTTGTCCTACTATTTTATTCGAATTGGTAGCCTCTACCTTCAATTTGAGAAATTATCTTAATTTCTTAGTGGGTATTAAAATCAACAATAGACTGTTACACAAGCCTAACTTTGGTTGGTCCATCCATGTACATCTATGGGTAGGTTCATATCCAATTATTCTTTTAATAATTTTAAATAATTAAATTTTACCTCAGGCCTGATCAGTTGGTTTGGCCTTCTCAGAAAGGTTTTGTTAGGTCCACCAATTAACATGACCATACTTGGCTCATCTTAACCAATGAATGATCAGGCCACACTTCTTGTTGGCCCATCTGACCATCATTTAGAAAGATGTATCCAAGAGAATCATATAATGAATGATATATACTGCAATCGATAAGCACTAGGCCTTTGCTCCAGTGATTATCCAACTGAGGGACCCATTATCATCAACTTTAATGGAGGGCTATGATTCAATTATCATATAACTATTTTATTTTAGAAATCTCAATAATTTTAGAGAATTTATTTATAGAAGTGAGTATGTCAGATTAACCAGCTTGTCATGATCCTCCTACTAACTTCATCAAGTCAGTTAAGTGAGACTGTTAATAGGCTGGTCTAGGAGCACCTAATCAGTCAAACTGATTTACCTAGCTAACATGGGTTAGCTTAAATAGTCAGCAATCTGATCAAGAATATAATCTCACACCAAGAAGCCAAGTAAGTTCGATCAGTGGAGAGATTCTAACCAGGCTTGCCTTAGACACCATCAAAAATGGCTAGATAAGTTGGCTGCCAATTAAAACCACTAATCTGGTTTACCTTAGACACCAATAGATTTAATTAATTTTAATTAGATCACCTAACAGTTTCATGCTAGACCGGTAGCCAAGAATCAAGTCCATCTTGGGTCTTGTTAAAGACATAGATTGACCAACTAAACTATTGTAATTGATCTAGAGAATCCTTGACCTAATCTAAGACAATAATTAATTAGATTTACTCAATTCTCTAATTAAGTCCATTCTTTAATCTAAACCCTAGGTTAATCCATTAATGGACCTAATCTCCACTAATCTATTTAAACTATGTGATATGAATTTGTGTCTTAGGATCTTCAATTCACAATCCTAGATCCTAATCAATCAACTTCTTAATTCTCAATTAAGTTTTTGAGCTAAGGATTGGGGTTGGTTTTTCGGAAAAACTATTTTCTATGTTTGTAAAATATTTTTACAACATGAATCTATCAACAAGTTACATGTTTGATTCATAATCAATATGCAAGAAAAATAAATATAAAAACTACTTTAGATCTAATCTAAATAGGTTCATGTAATTGAAATAGTTTCAATAATAATCAATCATAAATCTCCCTAGATAAATCTAACACATTATGACGATTGAATAAATTATTAATCAGTTATAAATCTTTTAGATCTAATCTAAAATTTATGACCAATATTTTAGATTAGCAAGTACTAGGATAACCTATTCACTAAAAGAAATAAATCTTATAGCAAGACAACCTTATTACAATCCGTGCAATCTAAATATTTTATTTTATTTTATTTTAATTCTAGATTTAATAATTAATTAATAATTAGATCTAATCTAATAAATAAAACTAATCTACATAAAAATCATGTAATAAAAATCTTGCTCTGATACCAATTGAAGAAACCAAATCTAGGATTTCACAGATGGATCTTGAAACTTTTTCAAGTTCTTACAGCAGAAGGACTTAAATAAATCCTAAATTTATTTAAATGATCATGTAAACACCTAGATCTCCAATCTATTACATAATTGAAGGCATGATATTAAATCAAAAATTAAATAAATAAGAAAAGAAAGGTTGATCAAATTCAACTAGATCTATACATACATCAATGCAAGTATGAAGTTTATAGATCAGATCTTATTACCCGAGCAAGTTTAGATGTTCTAACTTAACTGATCTAGGCTGAGAATGAAGTCATGAGCCGTACGCACGTTCGGCCCTAGGAGTCATCACACATGAGCCTATGATCTCTGATCTGAAGGTTGATGCAGGAAATCAGCCAGCATGCAGTACTGTGCTGATCCTTTCTTCGACGGTCAATCCGATGCTCTCTTCTCAAATTTTGGACTCTCCAAAATAGAGGAAGATGAGAGTTTTGCTAATCTGAGACTCTCTCAAAAAAACTCAAAAGAAAGGAGGAGAGATTGAAAATAAATAAGCCCAGAGAAGATCCTCTTCTTCTTCTCTTTTCCTCACCCAGACCCAAGTTTGATGCCTTTTGGAACCCCACACCCAAGGATCCTCTTCCTCTTATTTTTGCACACCCAAATCTCTCCAAAGCTCTATTATTCATAAAAAAATTAAAATAAAATTTATCTAATAAATAGTTAAAAAAAGAGTCCAAGTTAGGTCAAATTCCTAGACTAGAAGATATTCAAACATGGGAAGTTGTTGGGGCGCCCAACTCTTCGCGTCCTCCTCAATATTTTGTGTGGTAAGCATGGGAGGTGCACAAAAAAAGAAGATTATTTTTATGGAATAAGAGAATAATTAATTAAAGAAGGAGGCAATACTCAAGGAAGATGTTTTGGTCAAAAGGATTCAATCTTCATAGAATCCTAAGCAAAAACATTTCTTCTTTTGACTTGGTTTCCACCTAACTTCAATATGACTGGAAGGGAGAAGGAGAATATGATAAATCAGGAAGAAAAGGATTTTTCCATGAAAAATATCCAGAAAATAGGATATGGGGGCATTGGGACCAGGGTGGCGCAAGGAGATAGGGAGTCCTAGTCACATTAGGACTCCTTTTTGACTTGGTCAAACAAGATCTTTTAACCAAAATAAAATCAAGATATAAATCAACCCAATAAAAAAAGCTCTAACCCATTTAAGGGCTTAATTAAATTATAATTAAATTAGATTTATTTTTAAATTTATTTCTAATCAATTAGAAAATTGGGTTAATTAGTCTTAGTTAGACTAGGACTAGTTCTTCCTTGCGTTGGCTTATCCAATAAATCAATTGAACTTGATCCAATCAAGTCCAAACTAAATCTAATTGATATTTTTAAATTAGACTTAATCTTAGCCTATTGGCTTAATCAAATTATGCCAATTAATAATCAATTGCTATCGATCTCTTGGACAATACTGCACGCATAGGTTAAACACCAATGTCATTGATTTGTTTAACCCTACATGATTTTAATATTGATACACCATGCCGATTAGAATCATAAGGCATTTTGTGTTAATCGATTTCATAGGTCTAACCCTAAGTCGGTAGTATAGAAATAAATTTTTATAACCAATCAACAGTGACCATCTAGCAATGATATCCGAACGATCGGATAGGTGAAGGTGTGAATACCATCGTTAGCTCATGTAATTAGTTTCCATATAATTCATCCCTTGACATAATGCTCATAGGATATATCAAGTTCAACTTATCAACTTTGATCAGATTGTCTGCATTTGTATTTCAAAATACCAATTATCGATGATTATCCTTGGCCAAGTTTTGCATATATGAAATACAAGTTGATGACATTCTTCTCCAATCTTAGAGTGATCAATTCCAGTCTTGATCACACTCCAACTTTGTTAAAGTACTCTGACTAGTGCCCAGAAGCCTCAATTACTTGAATTAGAATTCAGTTAGTCTGGGTACCAGCATGTGGAGTTGCTTGCAAGCACTAGGTGTGATTCAAGGTCTAAGGAATATCTATAACCTATATCCCATCTTAAGAAATCTCGATAGTAGAATGCTTTGGAGTTGGTCATGTAATGACGATTGTACCGTAACATCTCCCTGTATGCATACCAGTGTCTCACATACTTTGGTTGAAAGGATACCAAACCTAGATGCGCTATAGCAACCTATTGCTCAATAGATGTTGTTGTTGCCTAATTAATAGCTACCATTCTGGTCTAGTTGAACAATTTAAGACTAATCGATAAATCCTCTCTTATCGAACTAAATATAGTCCTTAAGAACTTCCATCACACTAAATGGAGTTCATTAGAACGATATAACTTATGATGAAAAGATCGCCAAAAATATTTTATATTAATTAATAAATAATTATTAATATCTCAACCATCAATCAGGATGACGAGATAGCTATTGGGACAATTTCCAGCATCGTTAAATCGATTGGATGAGGAGAGAGATATGCCGTCAATGGACCCGAGAACTTCTACGATCGTGCAAAAAAGGTGGAAAGGCCGAAGGCCTCGCTAATCTAAAAAAGAAAAAGGCCAAGGCCCTCATGATTGTTGTAGCACATTCCCTTATTAGCCAAGCCAACGCCCAAAGCGTAAACCCTATCTCTTGATCCATGGACATGGACCTCTAGCCTGATATTCCATGACAAGCATTCATTAGTTAAGAAAAATTCAGATTTTTTCGGATCAGGTTCGTTCAGATTGATTGGATCAAGGTGATATTTTCAAAAATTTTTCTTTTGGAATCCAAATCCACGATATGAGTTATTAATAATCTAATTTTATAGATTCTAATAAAATAAAATAAAAATAATTAAACTTTATTTAAGTTTCTAACTTTTGTTGGGTGATCAAGATATATCCTGTGATGATCTGCTTGATTGCTTGGGTTCTGGATCTACCATGCAAGTGCCTGGGCTTTACTGGTATACAGCTTAGGATGAATCTAGATCTTACTCTTCTTTATCACCTCTCCACATATGAAATCTGATTTAATTTGGAGGATCTCAAAACTCCTTTGTTTGAAGATCTAGAATCGGTCTCTTGCCAGCGGTGCTGCCATTCTTCCTTTTCGTCATCTTTCTTTGCCTGGATCGCTTCAAAACTGGAGCCACAATTACTACTATAGGTGTTTAGAAGAGAGAGGACCTGACAACGACGACGTAGGGAGGAGGAAGGGAACCTTGTAGGTCAGGCGTACTGTTGGAGATCTTCTCTAAGCTTAGCGTTAAGCATCAGGGTTATACTAGGACCCATGCTGCGCCATGCAGTGCCCTATCCAACCAACACAATTGCTTTCATGCACATTAGATCTAAATCTAATTTGTGGGAATGACATCACTGATCTAACTCAGCATGAGCGTCCTCCTTAATCATCATTATATGTGCCTAAGACTGGGTCAAATCTATTCCTTTGTGCACTAATAGATACCATGAGTAATGGATTCCCATCTATATGAGACTCCAGGCTGCCTCTATCCACTTGGGCGCACGGCTCCCTAGGCATGCACCGGATACACCTACTATTTTGTAGGCTTGAATTGGTGCCAAAATAAATCTACCATGGGTCGCATGACATATGGATAGATGTCTAAGTTGTCAAAGTCAACGTTTGACAAAGTCAAAAGACAAAGAATTAGCAACGATGATGCGAAAATTGGCAGGTGTTGTCTCAAATTTATCTCATAAAGATTAAGGCAACCCTTTTACTAACTTGATTAAGTTTAGTCAGACCAAGTAAAAATGAAAAAAAAACTATCTGAGTTTAGTAAAACTCCATTGGCCCAGTCGAACATAACTTTTAATGATTATTGGAAGGAGAAGTTAGGGATCCAATGATGTAACTAGACAATTTTCTTGTACACCTAATGAATCTAATTCAAATCCAATTTAAACTTGATGTAGTCCGAATTGATATATCTAAATTCAAACCTGTTGTTTTGTGTGACCTAAGTTAGATTTGGTATCTGATATAGGTTAATGGGATATGTCATGATCTCTATCCATCGAATATTATCGAAACACCTTCCGATGCGTTAGAACTTTTTTTGATTTCAGACAACTAGAAATGACTCGATCAATACCAATCATTCTAATTGCTCACAAATCCATAATGACAACGAGCAGGATATGGCTGGCAATCCATCAAAACTTAAAAATGAACCTCTTGGATTAACTACCTGGTGACTAAGTTTCTCTATCTTGAGTTCCCAAATACAGATTAGGTTAAGAGTGACTCACTCAAATCCTGACATTTTACTATCATAATTATTTATCATTTGATTCAAGGTCCGTCGTGAAAATCTTAATAGAACTCTTCTATTATTTCAACTCTCACATGGCCCACTGGATTTATAGAACTTAGATTCTCAATGATTCATATAGGGCTGCTTCCTCATTACAAGGTAGATAAGATTCTCCCTCTTGGTGCAATCCAATTTCTAGAAGAACATGCTATAGCCAACAGACACCTCAGGTATCGAATGAGTAGAGATCCGAGTCATGGTGTAGTTCAAACTATAACACCCTCCATGGTTAACTAGCGATGCACCTATAGAGTCAAGAACGAGACACACACTACAGCTCTGCGAGCCAATCATCGATGAGGAATTAATTAAGTAGGGTTCATAAACAAAATATGCACAATAAATCCTAGGGTTTCAGGATCTAGGGTTTTGCAGAAAGTAAGTTTTAGACTTTTGATTAAGGACGAACGCACAGCACCCCTACACAATGGGAGGAGAGGGCCTTTAAACCCTTCTTCGTTCTTATGACCGGATGGCTAAGAGGAATGCCTTAATCAGGAACATGTAATACTATAAAATAGTTTTAGATCTATATCATATATCTCATATACAAATTAGATCTAATCATGGCATATTTTGCATACATCTCATGTATCAAATCATGCATGTTTTTAGATCTAAATTATCTCATAATAATCTAAAAAATTAGAATTAAATTGATCTTATCAAAATAAACTCTAATCTAGACAACTATGTAGAACTATTCTACAATAAGTCTAGACATGCATTAATCATATCTCATATGATGTTAAAATTAAATAATTTTTATTTGCTATTTTTTAGATGTTATTATAATAATTATAATATCAAAAAATAGTAAATAAATAGATCTAAAATATGATTTAATCAAATTAAATTATAAATATGCAAGACTATTCTATAGAATTATTCTATTTTAGAACTAGTCATGCATATTTTCTAATCTTAGATCCAAATCATTTAATTTTAATTTTTCTGATTTTAGATCTGATTATATTTCATGTGACATCTAAAATTATTTTTTTTTTGATTAAAATAAATTTAAAATCAGATCTAAACATTTTAGAACCTAGGCTCTGATACCAGTTGAAGGAAAATCCTGATTTCCCAGACCTGGTTCGTTCAGATCAGATCAAATCAAGAGATATATTTTAAAAACTTTACTCTTTGATCCAAATGAGATCTAGGATGTTTTAGATCTAATTTTTATTATTTTAATAATTAAAATAAAATATAAATATATTAAATCAAATTTAATTTATCTTGATGTAGGGTAATCTTATTACCCGTTGATGATCCTATAAGCAGCGGAAGGTTTTGCATCTAGCCACTCAAGTGCCTGGCCTCTACCAGTATCCACTCTGACTGAATCTAGAGATCCTCTTCTTCTCTATCACGTCTCCAAACATTAGATCTAAATCTAGTTTGGAGGATTTTCAAAATAGCTTTTGAAGATCAGCAGTTGTCCTTTGCAGCAGTGCAGCCTTCTAGCTTTCTGTCGCCTTTCTCTCACCTAGATTGCACCAACTAAGATCCCAAACTTCTTTGGGCATAAGAGGAGAGGGAGAAGATAAACTTAGCATGGAGGAGGAAGAGAGAGGTAGTCTTGGGGCATAGAGAATTACTATTACTATTTTGAATTAGGCGCAGGGTCTTATTTATAGACTATACATGATCTAACTCCTCTTCATCCCAACCAATCACAATCCTTTATGAAATCAGATCTAAATCTAATTGGTGGGAATAGAGTCCCTTGGATTCATCCTTAGATGGTGCCTAAGACCAGTCAAAGTTTGTTCTTTAGGAGGAGTCTAATCAGAATCCAATAAGGAGATGGAGTCCCTATCCAATAGGAAGGCGTGCGCCCTCCTCCTTGCCAGTTTCTGGCTGGGGGCGGCATGCACCCTCCTCCTTGCCTATTTCTGATTGGGGGTGGCATGCGCCCTCCTCCTTGCCAGTTTCTGATAGGGGGACAAGCCCCCACCAGCTCTCCAATAGTTGCATGATACGTGGATGGAAGTCAAAGTGTTAATGGTCAACATTTGACCAGTCAAAGGTTAACTTTTGACCAAAGTCAAAGGACGAGAAATGATAGGTGATCAAAAATGGCAGGTATTATCTTACAAAATAAGACAACCCTTTTCTAACCTGGACAGGCTCTAGTCAGACCAAGTGAAGGCCTCTGATCGAGCACAAACTCTTTGGCTCAGTCAGGACAACTATTTATGATAGTAAAAGAAGAACGTTAGGTTCAATCGAGTGCTAGCACGATTTTCTTGAACCTAATTGAATCTCATTCAGATCAATTGAACTAGATCAGTTCAATTGATGATCACCAGATTCAAACCCTTATTTGTGTGACCCAGTTAGGTTCAGTTCTGTATGGTAATGGGATATGTCATGATCTCTATCATCGACATCATCGAAACTCCTTTCGATGGATCAGAACTCTTCTGATTCGAACAGCTAGAATGATCGATCATCTAAATCATTCTAATTGCTCCCAAAATCCACCAATGACACCTAGCAGTATATGGTGGCAACCCATCAGAGCTGAATGTGAACCTCTTGGTGCAGCTACCTGTGTGATTAAGTTCTTCTATCTTGAGCTCCGATCAGATTAGGGTTAAGGTGAACTCATCAAACCCTAGTTTCTATCATATGATGTAATCATTCGATTCAAGTCCGATGTGAAAACCTAAATAGAAACTCTTTCTATTATTTCACTCTGCCATGGCCATGGGCTTCTGGACTTGATTCTTATGATCATCATAGGGCTACTCCTCTACCACCGAGGTAGATAGATTCCATCTTGAGGCAATCCAGTTCTTACAATGAACATGCTATAGCCAACATACACCTTAGGATTTCGAATGGCTAGGAGACTAACTTATGGTGTAGTCAAACTATAACACCCTCAAGGTGAACTACCAATGCACCTCAGGTCAAAAAACCAGACACACCACTGCAGCATCGAGTCAGTCATTGACGAGAAGGTAGGCTTCCTAATGACTACTCAAGGTGATCATACTCAGTGCCCTCGTTCTCTAACGAGTACTTATACTCTCGCTCTGATGTCTCCACACCGTAGACTCAAGACTCATCTACTAAAGAGAAGCGATTGTACATCAACCTTCCAGATCAATCCCCATCCTCGTGATGATTCTATGGTCATGAGCATTTTATTAGTTAATAATGATTATTCATGTCTTAAATTTTCAGCTCTTAAAAATATGAATTATCATTACCATTAACTCAAAGGATGTATCACAGACACTAAATACACGTATGTGATAAAAAATAGCCCATTTTATTGATTATAGTCAAAATTATAATTTTGCCCCTAGAAGTGTATTACAAGTGTCAGTTAATTTTGGCTTCTAGGGCACATATATCTAACAATAATATCACAATAATTCTTTAGGATATCCTATGAATCAAGCTCTAAAGGATCTGAAGCCTAACTTGTCTGCTTGTTGTCTTTTGACATGAGCTGGATAATCCTAAATTCTAAGATGACTCAGACTTGATTTCTTACCATGCCATATCTCATACGGTGTGGTAGGAATGATTTTAGAAGAAACCCTATTCAGTAAATATATTGAAGTTAACAAAGGGTATCCCCAAAGATGATCAGGAAGGTCTGTGAAGCTCATCATGGATCGGACCATATCTAATAGGGTCTAATTTCTTCATTCTAAAATCCCATTGTGTTGAGATATTTCAGGTGGATTCTATTGAGAGACTATGCCATTTTTCTTGAGATAGTCCAAAAATTTCCAACTAAGGTATTCACCTCCTAGATCTGATCGAAGAATCTTAATGGGTTTTTTAGTTTGTTTTTCTACTTCATGTCTGAATTTCTTGAACTTTTCAAAAGCTTCAGACTTGTGTCTCATAAGATACACATACCCATACCTAGATAGATCATTGATAAAGGTAGGGAAGTAGACAAAATTGTCTCTAACCGGCATATCAAATGGGCCGCATACATTAGTATGTACTAGGGCAAGAAGATCCGTGGCCCTTTCCCCATGTCCTACAAAAGGGAGCTTAATCATTTTGCCATGAAGATAAGATTCACAAATTGGATATGACTCAAAAGTCAACGGACTCAATAGCCCAATTTTCTCGAATTTGTTAACCCTATCTTCTGCTATATGACCTACTCTTAGGTGCCATAGATACCTATCATTTGGATTATCCCTTGGTCATTTCATGGCATTCATGTTTTGCTTGATATTAAAAATAGATACATTAAAATGTAACTGATAAAGACCATTAATAAGAAAACCACTTGTAATTTTATTTCTTTCATAAAGAATGTTATAATGGTTCTTTAGAAAACTAATTACATAACCTTCTAGTGCTAGGCATGAAATAGAAATCAAATTTCTGTTTGCTGCAGGCACATAATAATAATTTTTTAAAACTAAGTCTAAATCAGATGGTAGTCAAAGAGGGTATGTTTCCACCACCACGTCAGCAACTCTTGTTCTATTTTCGATGCGTAGGATCATCTAGCTATCCCTCAGTCTCTTGCTATCCTCAAGATCCTGCATGGAAGTGCTCAAATGGGCACTAGAACCAAAGTCAAGCACCCAACTAGATACAGAAGAAATTATAAGGATAGACTCACTAATGAGCATACCTCTAGAAGGACCTGCCTCCTTATTCTTCAGAATGGTCAGATAAGTAGGATAGTTCCGCTTCCAGTGGCCGTCATTGTTGTAATGGAAATACTTTTTCTTATCGACGGCCTTCTTCTTTAGCTCTGTCTTTTTCTTCTTTCCTCCTTCCATCTTTTGCTTTTTCATAGACTTTTTTTCTTTCCAAAAGACTTTCTCCTGGAAGAAGTCCATTCCATAGCAAGCACTGAGCCTTTAGAATCTTTCATAGAAAGCTCAGCATTAACCAACATATTCATAAGTTCTGCTAGAAAATTTTGAAGTTTATGCATATGGTAGTTAATGATGAACTGCCCATATGCATCAATCAATGATTACAGAATTATATCATTCTACCGATCTAGGTCCAACTTCACTCCGAGCTTCTCAAGCTCTTCCAAGTCCTTGATTATCATTAGACAATGATCTTGGATTGACTGCCCATCACGCATTTTAGCCTTGAAGAGTCGTTTAGTGACTTGATACTTGGCTGCACAACTCTATTCACCAAACTTCTCTTGTAGGTGAGCCAATATTTGGTGGACAGTCTTGATATCTTCATGTTCGCACTGAAGCTTATCAGACATTGAGTCAACATATAATATCTGGCCTTGTTATCTTCATCCATCCACATTTCAAGAGACGCTCTCTATTTAATGGATGGACGAGCTGGTAAGGTGGGAGGATTCTGATCCAACACATGAGTTAACTTCTTGGAACCTAAAATAATTTTAAAGTTTCGAAGCCAATCCTTGTAATTAGGTTCAGTCAGTCTATGGGTGTCTAGGATACATGCTAGTGGGTTGAATGCAGATATTTTTCTATAGAGAGTCAAAGTTTCTAGTTAGATACTGTAATTAAGACTTGACCAATTTGTTTAAAAGTTTTATTTTTAAATAAATTAGCTCCCACTATTTTCTCAGATCCGTACACTCCCTCTGTGGAGAAGTAAAAATCTTCATGATTAATAATTTCTAGTGGGTGGAGCAGTCCCACCAACTGACTCATCACCTCATCTAACAGTTATTGGTGATGGGTTAGCCAATGAGTGAACAACTCTTGTTCAATGATTCTTTAATCATGGTGCACCCAAACTTGATCTCGAATTCATGGATCTCACCGTGCCCAGAATATTGATCCACTTATTAGTTAAGTCAGACCCACCATTTGTATAAATTGGATTTCTAATTGAGTCTCTCACCATGTCCAAAATATTGAGCCCAATCCATCCTCCAGCCCGTAGCATCCAATGCCTATAGACATGGTTGTGTCTTTCCGATGCAACTAAACCACTATAATCAGCTAAGAACAATCAACCTCTGAAAGGGCCCGCACATCTACAATGGTGGAAGATTTTAGACTTAATCCTTTTTTAGGAAGATTTGATTTAGGTCTCATTAAACTAGACTTGACATAGTCATAACCATTATGACTAACCTAGTGGCATGAGTTAGCTTGAATTATTGACCACCTTAGATCAGAACTGAGCCAACGAACATGGCTAGGTAAGTGAGATCGATGGAAGGGATATGCCACTAACTCGACAAGAATGCATTTGAGTTGAGTAGCTCCCAATTAAAAACCAGTCGGTCGTATCTGCTAAACATACCTTAGACACCAAATTATTGAGCCAGAACCAATCGGGTTAGCCTACAATCCAGACTCTAACCACTGAGCCTAATTAGGTCTTAGCTTGATTAATCACTCATGTGACTCGATCTTGACCTAGACTTAATCCTATTAGGCTAGTTAATTTAAGCACTGTTGATCCCGTCTAACCAACTCTTGATTTGGTTTGATCAATCATTTAGACCTATTTGAGCTACCCAAGCCCGAACCCAATATTATGAATATGTCTTAGAACTAAAATTCTTAATTTTAGACCTAATTAATATTTCATAATTTTAATTCTCAATTAAGTTTAGGATTCATAAATAAAATGTGTAAATAAAATTCTAGGATTTCAGGATCTAGGATTTTGCAGAAAGTAAGTTCTTGATTTCTAATTAAGAATGAACGCACAGCATCCCTACACATCATAAGAATACCCCATCAAATTGGAGGAGAGGGCATTTAAATCATACTTTGTTCTTATGACCGGACGGTGAAGGAGAATGCCATAATCAAAAATTTTCAAAACTACAAAACTAGTTAGATCTACATTATATATCTCATAGATAAAAATTGGTCTAACATTATACATATTTTGCATACATATCATGTATATTTTCATGCATGTTTTCAAATCTTAATTATCTAATAATTTAATTAAGAAATTAAATTTAAATTGATCACATCAAAATAAATTCTAATCTAGATAATTATGTAAAACTATTCTACAACTAGTCTAATCATGCATTCATCATATCTCATATGATCCAAAAATTAAATAATTTTATTTGCTATGTTTCAAATTTTATTATAATATTCATAACATCAAAAAATAGTAAATAAATAGATCTAAAATTATAACTTAATTTAATTAAATTATGAATATGCAAGACTATATATAGAACTATTCTATTTTACAACTAGTCATGCATCTTGTAAAACTTAGATCTAAATAATTTAATTTTAATTTTTTTAATTTTAGATCTAATCACATCTCATGTGACATCTAAAATCATCTAATTATTAGATCAAAAATAAATTAAAATTAAATCTAAATAATTTAGAGAACCTGACTCTGATACCAGTTGAAGGGAAAATCCTGATTTTTCGGATCAGATTCATTCAAATTTGATTGGATCAAGAGAGTTATTTCAAAAATTTCTCTCATATATCTAGATTAGATTTGAGATATCTTAGATCTAATTTTATAAATCTAATAAATAAAAATAAAAATAAATTAAATCTAATTTAATTTTTATCTTGATGTTGGGTAATCAGATTATCCTTTGATGATCCTACTGATTGCTTGAGACTCTGGATCTAGCCATGCAAGCACCTGACATCTATCGGTATCCACTTAGGTTGGATCTAGAGATCTTCTTCTTCTTTATCACCACTCTAAATATCAGATCAGGATCTGATTTGGAGGATCTTCAAAACTCCTTTCGAAGATCTGCAGTCGTCTCTATAGTAGTGCCGCCTTCTTTCTTTCTCGTCAGCTTTCTCTTGCTTGGATCGCACCAAACTGGAGCCCAACTTTTCTTGGGCATGGAGAGGAGATAGAGACCCAAAAGTTGGCTTGGAGGAGGGAGAGGAGTAGCCTTGGGGCATGGGCTAAGAGAGAACTCTTTAAAAGTTGGGCATAGATAGGGTTTATATAGACCCTGCTGGGCCATGCAGTGCCACATCATCCCGATCAATCATGTTGCTTCATGCAATCAGATCTAAATTTAATTGGTGGGATGACATCACCTGATCTAATTAGATGAGAGCCCCTTCAAATCAACCTTAGGTGGCATCAAGATTGATCAAAGCTGAGTCTTAGGCACCATCCTAAGTTGATTCAATGAAGCAACCTGGAGTCCCATCCGTATGGGACTCCAGTCATCCCTATCCATGGGTGCATGCCTCCCTAGGCGTGCACCCCCTCCTTTCCAATTCTAGCAAGGGGACAGGCCCCTATCTGCTCTCCTATGGGTGCATGGCACATAGGCAGATGTCCAAGGGTCAAAGGTCAACGTTTGACCAAAGTCAAAAGAGAAGAATTAGCAGGTGATGGAAAATGGCAGATGTTATCTCAAATTTATCTCACAAATTAAGACAACCCTTTTTTTATCTAGACAAACTCTAGCCAGACCAAGTAAAGGTACCTGAGTGAGCACAAACATATTTGGCTCAATCGAGATAACTTTTAATGATAGTAGAAGGAGAACGTTAGGCTCAATCGTCTGCTAGCATGATTTTCTTGAATCTAATTGAATCAAATTCAAATCAATTGAATTGGTTTAGTCCAATTGATGATATGCAAATCCAAACCCTTATTTGTATGATCCAGTTAGGTTCAGTTTTGTATGGTAATGGGATATGTCATGATCTCTATCATCGACATCATCAAAACTCTTTTCGATGGATCAGAACTCTTCTGATTCAAACAACTAGAATGATCAATCATCTAAATCATTCTAATTGCTCCCAAAATCCACTAGTGACATAAAGCAATATATGGTGGCAACCCATCAAAATTGAAAATGAACCTCTTGGTGCAGCTATTTGTGTGATTAAGTTCTTCTATCTTGAGTCCCGAATAGATTAGGGTGAAGGTGAACTCGTCAAACCCTAATTCTATCATATGATTTAACCATTTGATTCAAGTCCGATGTAAAAATCTTAATAGAAACTCTTTCTATTATTTCACTCTACCATGATCATGGGCTTATGGACTTGATTCTCATGATTATCATAGGACTACTCCTCATCCACCAAGGTAGATAGATTCCTTCTTGGTGTAATCCAATTTCTATAATGAACATGCTATAGCCAACATACACCTCAGGGTTTCGAATCGCTAGGAGATCGAGTCATGGTGTAGTCAAACTATAACACCCTCAAGGTGAACTGCCGATGCTCCTCAGGTCAAAGAATCAGATACATCACTGCAGCTTCGAGTCAGCCATCGACGAGAACATAGACTTCCTTATGATTGCTCAAGGTGGTCACGCTCAGTGCCCTCATTCTCAAATGAGTACCTGTACTCTCGCTTCTGTGTCTCTACACCGTAGACTCAAGACTCATCTACTATATAGAAGTGATTGTACACCAACCTTTCAGATCAGTCATCATCCTCATGATGATCCTATGGTCGAAAGCATTTTATGAGTTAATAAATGAAAATTCTTATCTTAAATTTTCAACTCTAGAAAATATGAATTATCATTACCATTAACTCAAGGAATGTATCATAGACACTAAATACACATTTATGATAGAAAGTAATTCATTTTATTATTTATAGTCAAAATTATAATTTTGCTCCTGGAAGTGTATTACAAGTGTTAGCCAATTCTAGCTTCTAGGGCACACATATTAATACCGACTTAGGTTCAACATTCTGTGTCAGACATTGTACCTATTAAACTTCATCGAGCTCAACCTTAGAGGCAACAGTTCCTTCATTAAGGAACTTCTTTTCCAAAAAGATTGCCCTAAGGCTGACAAACACCTTTTGTTCATCAGCATGCTAGAAATAGTATCCTTTGATCTCATTTGGGCACCCTATGAATGTACACTTGTCAGACCTAGGTCTAAATTTGTCTGTAACTAACCGTTTGACATAAGCCGGGCACCCCCAAACTCTATGGTGTGAAAGTGCTGGCTTGTACCCTATCCATATCTCATATAGTGTTTTAACTACAAACTTACTTGGAATCCTATTTAATAGATAACAAGTTGATTCGAGTGCATATTCCCAGTAGGATATCAACAAGCTGGCAAATTCTATCATGGATCAGATCATGTCTAATAGAGTTCGATTTCTCCTTTCAAACACACCATTATGCTATGGTGTTCCAGGAGAAGTCCATTGGAAGAGAATTTCATTCTCTCCAAGAAATGTGAGAAACTCACCAAAAAAGTATTCTCCTCCTTGATCGGTCCGAAGAGTTTTAATACTCTTTCTAGTTTATTTTTCTACTTCACTTTGAAATCATTTGAATATTTCAAAAGAATCTGACTTATGTTTCATCTGATAGACATATCCAAATCTGGATAGATCATCTATGAAAGTGATGAAGTAGACGTATCTACCTCTGGCACTTATGCTCATTGATCCACATACATCAGTATGTACTAAACCTAAGAGCTCATTGGCTCTCTCACCTTTTCCAGTGAAAGGTGACTTGGTTATTTTACTAAGAAGAAAGGACTCATAGGTTAGAAGTGATTCACAATCATTAACTTCAAGTATTTCCTCCTGAGTCAACTTATTTATCCTATTTTTATTTATATGAGCTAGCCTATAGTGTCGTAAGTAGATATCTGATAGACTATCTAATCTAGGATGCTTGTTAGTAGAATAGACTACATTAATAGACTGTGATAATATATATACACTATTATTCAATTATCCATAAAAAGTAGTAACACCATTCATAATGACATTACAAACTTATTTTTTTATTGAAATTTCATAATTGTTCATGGCCAAAAGGCAGAAATGATATTTAAAAAGAAACTAGAACAAAAATAACAATCACTAAGAACAACGGTATGAGATTCAAATACAAGTTTCAAAATTTCTAAAGCTAGAACTAAAATTGATCTTCCATCTCCAATGTTCAGGAATCTCTCGTCTTGCTCAAATCTTCTATTGACTTGCAACTCCTACAACGAATTGCAAATATGGTAAGGACTATCGATATCCAATATCTAGTTAGTAATATCATAATAGAGAAATTACAAGAAGTTATCATATAAATACCTTATCCAATAATAGCTTGCTTCTTTCTCTACCTGTTCGGGTCCAGGGAGGCAATGTACTATGGACAGTTCCTCTTTCAGTACTCCTGCTTCTTGCAAAAGAAGCATTTGGCAAGACTCTTATCAGGCTTGGTCTTTAGGGTCTGAGTCTGCACAGGTGTCCTAGCATGAACATGCACCTTCTTGATTTTCTTCTTCTTGTTCTTTTTTTCTTTCCCAAAGGATCGAGAATGAGAAGACAAACCTCCCACTAAGTTCATCGACTCCTTATGGAGTTGGTGATCCTTCTCAAAGATCTGAACTAAACCCAATAACCTTTGGTAGTTCACTTCAGGCTTTGACATTCTATAATGTGTAAGAAATCTAAGATAAGACTTGGGCAGCAAGTTCAGTATCGCACCTTTCCCAAGTTGTTTGTACAAAGAAAAGTCGAGCTTGCTCAAGCGTTCTATCAACTCGATCATATACAATACATGATCAGTGATAGAGGCACCATCCCACATTCTGACGTTAAAGATGTCACAACTAGTCTTGTGCCTCTCAACGTTATTGGGTGTGCTAAAAGAATTCTCTAACACTTGGAGCATTTCATTTGGCTGGGCTATCTCAAACTTGCGACTGAACTCGTCGCTCATCGCAGCCAGCATAATGCAGTGCATCATGGTTTGATCACTGAGCCACTTCTGATAAGTATCTCTGACTGTTCTACATGCATTGTCAGCTGGCTCCTCAGGTGTAGGATTCGTCAGCATATATAGGATCCATTCATGCTTTAGGACAATCTTCAACTTTTGATACCAGCTATCAAAGTTGGATCCCATCAACTTATCGTTGTCCAACAATGATCGGAGTGATAGAGAAGTGGCCATATCTACACAAAGAAAAATCAAAATTTAATTACTAATTGATTCATTAAACCTAATGATTTGGACTTTAATCAAAGGTTTGTCCTACTATTTTATTCGAATTGGTAGCCTCTACCTTCAATTTGAGAAATTATCTTAATTTCTTAGTGGGTATTAAAATCAACATAGACTGTACACAAGCCTAACTTTGGTTGGTCCATCCATGTACATCTATGGGTAGGTTCATATCCAATTATTCTTTTAAATAATTTTAAATAATTAAATTTTACCTCAGGCCCTGATCAGTTGGCTTTGGCCTTCTCAGAAAAGGGTTTAGTTAGGTCCAACCATTAACATGACCATACTTGGCTCATCTAACCAATGAATGATCAGGCCCAACTTTGGTTGGCCCATCTGACCATCATTTAGAAAGATGTATCCAAGAGATCATATAATGAATGATAATTACATCAATCGATAAGCACTAGGCCTTTGGGCCTCCAGTGATTATCCAACTGATGGACCCATTATCATCAACTTTAATGAGAGGCTATGATTCAATTATCATATAACTATTTTATTTTAGAAATCTAATAATTTTAGAGAATTTATTTATAGAAGTGAGTATGTCAGATTAACCAGCTTGTCATGATCCTCCTACTAACTTCATCAAGTCAGCTTAAGTGAGACTGTTAATAGGCTGGTCTAGGAGCACCTAAATCAGTCAAACTGATTTACCTAGCTAACATGGGTTAGCTTAAATAGTCAAGCAATCTGATCAAAATATAATCTCACCAAGAGACCAAGTAAGTTCGATCAGTGGAAGGATCTACCAGGCTTGCCTTAGACACCATCAAAAATGGCTAGATAAGTTGGCTGCCAATTAAAAACCACTAATCTGGTTTACCTTAGACACCAATAGATTTAATTAATTTTAATTAGATCAACCTAACAGTTCATGCTAGACCGCGTAGCCAAGAATCAAGTCCATCTTGGGTCTTGTTAAAGACATAGACTTGACCAACTACAACTATTGTAATTGATCTAGAGAATCCTTGACCTAATCTAAGACAATAATTAATTAGATTTACTCAATTCTCTAATTAAGTCCATTCTTTAATCTAACCCTAGGTCTAATCCAATTAATGGACCTAATCTCCACTAATCTATTTAAACTAATGTGATATGATTTGTGTCTTAGGATCTTCAATTCACAATCCTAGATCCTAATCAATCAACTTCTTAATTCTCAATTAAGTTTTGAGCTAAGGATTGGGGTTTGGTTTTTCGAAAACTATTTTCATGTTTGTAAAATATTTTTACAACATGAATCTATCAACCAAGTTACATGTTTGATTCATAATCAATATGCAAGAAAAATAAATATAAAACTACTTTAGATCTAATCTAAATAGGTTCATGTAATTGAAATAGTTTCAATAATAATCAATCATAAATCTCCCTAGATAAAATCTAACACATTTATGACGATTGAAATTAAATTATTAATCAGATTATAAAATCTTTTAGATCTAATCTAAAATTTTATGACCAATATTTTAGATTAGCAAGTACTAGGATAACCTATTCACTAAAAGAAATAAATCTTATAGCAAGACAACCTTATTACAATCCGTGCAATCTAAAATATTTTATTTTATTTTATTTTAATTCTAGATTTAATAATTAACTTATAAATTAGATCTAATCTAATAAATAAACTAATCTACATAAAAATCATGTAATAAAAATCTTGCTCTGATACCAATTGAAGAAACCAAATCTAGGATTTCACAGATGGATCTTGAAACTTTTTCAAGTTCTTACAGCAGAAGACTTAAATAAATCTAAAATTTATTTAAATGATCATGTAAACACCTAGATCTCAGATCTATTACATAATTAAGGCATGATATTAAATCAAAAATTAAAATTAAATAAGAAAGAAAAAGGTTGATCAAATCAACCTAGATCTATACTACATCAAATGCAAGTATGAAGTTTATAGATCAGATCTATTACCCGAGCAAGTTTAGATGTTCTAACTTACTGATCTAGGCTTGAGAATGAAGTCATGAGCCGTACGCACGTTCGGCCTCTAGGAGTCATCCACATGAGCCTATGATCTCTGATCTGAAGTTTGATGCAGGAAATCAGCACAGCATGCTAGTACTGTGCTGATCCTTCTTCGACGGTCAATCCGATGCTCTCTTCTTCAAAATTTGGACTCTCCAAAATATGAGATGGAAGATGAGAGTTTGCTAATCTGAGACTCTCTCAAAAAAACTCAAAAGAAAGGAGGAGAGATTGAAAATAAAATAGCCCTAGAAGAAGATCCTCTTCTTCTTCTCTTTTCCCTCACCCAGACACCAAGTTTGATGCCTTTGGAACCCCCACACCCAAGGATCCTCTTCCTCTTATTTTTGCACACCCCAAATCTCTCCCAAAGCTCTATATTTCATAAAAAAATTAAAATAAAATTTATCTAATAAATAGTAAAAAAGAAGAGTCCAAGTTAGGTCAAATTCCTAGACTAGAAATATTCAAACATGGGAAGTTGTTGGGGCGCCCAACTCTTCGGTGCCTCCTCAATAATTTTTGTTGTGGACTAGCATGGGAGGGTGCACAAAAAAGAAGATTATTTTTATGGAATAAGAGAATAATTAATTAAAAGAGGAGGCAATACTCAAGGGAAGATGTTTTGGTCAACAAGGATTCAATCTCATAGAATCCTAAGCAAAACCAATTTCTTCTTTGACTTGGTCTTCCACCTAACCTTCAAATATGACTTGGAGGGAGAGAGGAGATATGAAAATCAGGAAGAAAAGGATTTTCCATGAAAAATATCCAAGAAATAGGTATGGGGGCATTGGGACCAGGGTGGCGCAAGGAGATAGGGAGTCCTAGTCACATTAGGACTCCTATTTTGACTTGGTCAAACAAGATCTTTTAACCAAATAAAATCAAGATTAAATCAACCCAATTAAAAAAAGCTCTAACCCATTTAAGGGCTTAATTAAATTATATTAAATTAGATTTAATTTTAATTTATTTTCTAATCAAATTAGAAAATTGGGTTAATTCGAGTCTTAGTTAGACTAGGACTAGTTCTTCCTTGCGCTTGGCTTATCCAATAAATCAATTGAACTTGATCCAATCAAGTCCAAACTAAATCTAATTGAATTATTTTTAATTAGACTTAATCTTAGCCTATTGGCTTAATCAAATTATGCCAATTAATAATCCAATTGCTAATCGATCCTCTTGCAATACTTGCACTAGGTTAAACACCAATCGTATTGATTGTTTAACCCTACAATGATTCTTAATAATTGATCAACCATCCGATTAGATCATAAGCTTTATTGTGTATGATCTCATAGGTCTAACCCTAAGTCGGTAGTATAGAAATAAATTTTTATACCAATCAAAGTGACCATCTAGCAATGATATCCGACGATCGGATAGGTCGAAGGTGTAGAATACCATCGTTAGAACTCATGCTAATATAGTTTCCATATAATTCATCCCCTTGACCATAATGCTCATAGGATATATCAAAGTTCAACTATCAACTTTGATCAGATTGTCTGCATTGTATTTCAAAATACCAAATTCATCTGATGGATTATCCTGGCCAAGGTTTTGCTATATTGAAATACAGTGATACATTCTTCTCCAACTCTTAGAGTGATCAATTCCATCTTGATCACACTCCAACTTTGTAAGTACTTGACTGTGCCCAGAAGCCTTCAATTACTGAATTAGAAATTCAGTTAGTCTGGTACCAAAGCATAGTGAGTTGCTTGCAAGTCACTAAGGTGATCTCAGGTCTAAGGGATATCTATACCTATATCCCATCTAAGACATTCTCGATAGTAGAATGCTTTGGAGTTGGTCATGTTTAATGACGATGTACCCGTACATCTCACCTGTATGCCATACCAGTGTCTCCACATACTTTGGTTGAAAGGATAACCAACCTATATGGCATATAGCAACCTATGCTCAATAGATGTTGTTGTCCTAATTAATAGTCTACCATTTGGTCGTGAACAAATTTAAAGACTAATCGATAAATCCTCTCTTTATCGAAACTAAATAGTCCTAAGAACTTCATCACAATAATGGAGTTCATTAGAAGATATAAACTTATGATGAAAAAAGATGCCAAAATATTTTTATTAATTAATAAATTAATTATAATATCTCAACCATCAATAGGATGACGATTAGCTTTGGGACATAATTTCCAGCATCGTTAAATCAAGATGAGATGAGGAGAGAGATTGCGTCAATGGACCCGATGAACTTCTACGATCGTGCAAAAGGTGGAAGGCCGAGGCCTCGCTAATCTAAAATAAGAAAAAGGCCAAGGCCCTACTAATGATTGTTGTGCACATTCCCTTATAGCCAAGCCAAACGCCAAAGGTAAAACCCTATCTTGATCCATGGAATGGACCTCTAGCCTGATATCCATGACAAGCATCTCATTAGTGAAGAAAAAATTCAGATTTTTCGGATCAGGTTCGTTCAGATCTGATTGGATCAAGAGTGATATTTCAAAAATTTTTCTTTTGAATCCAAATCAGATATGAGTTATAATAAAATCTAATTTTATAGATCTAATAAAATAAAATAAAAATAAATTAAATTTGATTTAATTTTATACCTTTTGTTGGGTGATCAGATTATCCTGTGATGATCCTGTTGATTGCTTGAGGTTCTGGATCTAGCCATGCAAGTGCCTGGCTTCTACTGGTATACACTTAGGCTGAATCTAAAGATCTTCTACTTCTTTATCACCTCTCCAAATATGAAATCTAGATCTAATTTGGAGGATCTTCAAAACTCCTTTTGAAGATCTAGAATCGTCTCTTGCAGCAGTGCTGCCTTCTTCCTTTCTCGTCATCTTTCTCTTGCCTGGATCGCATCAAACTGGAGCCCAAATCTACTTAGGTGTAGAGAGGAGAGAGGGGACCTGAAGACGACGTAGAGGAGGGAGAGGGGCAACCTTGTGGTAGGGTCTGTTGGAGATCTTCTCTAAAGCTTAGCGTAGATAGGGGTTTTATAGACCCTGCTGCGCCATGCAGTGCCACATCATCCCAACCAACACATTGCTTCATGCAATTAGATCTAAATCTAATTTGTGGGATGACATCACCTGATCTAATCAGATGAGAGTGCCTCTTAATCATCCTTATATGGTGCCTAAGACTGGTCAAAATCTATTCCTTGGTGCCACCTAAGTAGATACCATGAAGTAATTGGAGTCCCATCTATATGAGACTCCAGGTGCCTCTATCCATGGGCGCACGCCTCCCTAGGCATGCACCCCTGGTACACCTACTTTTTAGTAGGTTGATTGGTCCAAAATAAATCTCCCATGGGTGCATGACATATGGATAGATGTCTAAGTGTCAAAGATCAACGTTTGACCAAAGTCAAAAGACAAGAATTAGCAAATGATGGAAAATGGCAGGTGTTGTCTCAAATTTATCTCATAAATTAAGACAACCCTTTTCTAACTTGGATAAGCTTTAGTCAGACCAAGTAAAATTATCTGAGTGAGTACAAACTCATTTGGCTCAGTCGAGATAACTTTTAATGATTATAGAAGGAGAACGTTAGGCTCAATCGTGTACTAGCACAATTTTCTTAAACCTAATTGAATCTAATTCAAATCAATTAAACTGGATTAGTCCAATTGATAATATCTAAATTCAAACCTTTGTTTGTGTGACCTAGTTAGATTTAGTTCTGTATGGTAATGGGATATGTCATGATCTCTATCATCGATATTATCGAAACACCTTCCGATGGATTAGAACTTTTTTGATTCAGACAACTAGAATGATCGATCATCCAAATCATTCTAATTGCTCACAAAATCCACTAATGACACCGAGCAGTATATGGTGGCAATCCATCAAAACTAAAAATGAACCTCTTGGTGTAACTACCTGTGTGACTAAGTTCTTCTATCTTGAGTCCCAATCAGATTAGGGTTAAGGTGAACTCATCAAACCCTAATTTCTATCATATTATTTAATCATTTGATTCAAGTCCGATGTGAAAATCTTAATAGAAACTCTTTCTATTATTTCACTCCATCATGGCCATGGACTTATAGACTTGATTCTCATGATCATCATAGGGCTGCTCCTCATCTACCGAGGTAGATAGATTCCCTCTTGGTGCAATCCAATTTCTAGAATGAACATGCTATAGCCAACATACACCTCAGGGTTCCGAATGGCTAGGAGATCGAGTCATGGTGTAGTCAAACTATAACACCCTCATGGTAAACTATCGATGCACCTTAGGTCAAAGAACGAGACACACCACTACAGCTTCGAGCCAATCATCGATGAGAAGGTAGACTTCCTTATGACTGCTCGAGGTAGTCACGCTCAGTACTCTTATTCTCTAATGAGTATTTGTACTCTCACTTTGGTGTCTCTACATCGTAGACTCAAGGCTCATCTACTATAAAGAAATGATTGTACACCAACCTTTCAGATCAATCACCATCCTCATGATGATCCTACATCAGGAGCATTTTATGAGTTAATAACGAAGATTCATGTCTTAAATTTTCAACTCTAGAAAATAAGAATTATCATTACCATTAACTCAAGGAATATATCACAGATACTAAATACATATTTATGATAGAAAATAACCCATTTTATTATTTATAGTCAAAATTATAATTTTACCCCTACTAGTGTATTACAAGTATCAGCCAATTCTGGCTTCTAGGGCACACATATCTTACAAACTCCCACTTGACCTAAACCCAATTGGCTACAAATCTATGTCCCATCTTCTCAAGGTGAGCTTCAATCTTCTGCTGGCCCAACGGCTTTATATATGGATCTGCAGCATTGTCATGGAGTCTATATTCTTGACCTCGACGTAACCCTTCTCGAGATAATCATGGATGAGGTGGCATCGTCGCTCGATGTGCTTGGATTTCTGGTGAGATCTTGGCTCCTTAGCAAGGGCTATGGCACCATTATTGTCACAGTATAGAGGAATGGCATCTAATAGCATCACTCCGATCTCTGCGGCAAACTTCTTGTACTAGCATGTCTCCTTCGTAGCTTCTGACGCAGTGATGTATTCTACTTCTATGGTGGAATCTACTATCACTATCTGCTTGGAACTCTTCCAACTGACAGCTCCACCATTACACATAAATAGACTCCTAGATGTCGACTTTCAATCATCTACATCGAACATAAAATCTGAGTCCGTATATCCCTGGACTTGGAGTTTTCCATTACCAAAAACCAACAATATATCCTTAGTTCTTCTCAAGTACATAAGAATACATTTCACATAAGTTTAGTGTTCTTCACCTGGATTTGACTAATATCAGCTCGTGACACTCATAGCATATGCTATATCAGGTCATGTACATAACATGGCATACCTGAGGCTCGTTATTGCTGAAGCATAAGGGATCTTGCTCATGCATCCTATTTCCTCAGGTGTGCTAGGGCACATCTTCTTGGAAAGATGAATGCCACGTCTGAAGGATACCAGATCCCTCTTAGAGTTTTTTATACTAAACCTCTTTAGCACTTCCTTTATGTACATCTTCTGTGAAAGTCCTAGCATCCTATTTGGTCTGTCTCTATAGACCTTAATTCCTAGAATAAAGGATGCTTCTCCTAGGTCTTTCATGTAGAATTCTTTGGATAACCATATTTTAACTATGGTCAACAAGGGAATATCATTCCCAATAAGGAGGATATCATCCACATATAATACGAGGAAGAAAATAGCACTCCCACTGATCTTTTTGAAAATACATGGTTCCTCCTTATTCTTGATGAAATCAAATAATTTGATCACATCATTGAAACGAGTATTCCAACTCTGAGATGCTTGCTTAAGTCCATATATGGACCTTGGCAGCTTGCATACCTTATGATCAGTATCACTGGATGTGAAATCTAACGGCTATTCCATATAGATATCTTCCTCAAGATATCCATTTAAGAATGTCATTTTCACGTCCATTTGCCATATTTTATAATCAAAATAGACTGCAACAGCAAGCGATGTACGAATGGATTTTAGCATAGCTACTGACAAAAAAGTATCCTGATAGTCAATGCCTTCGCGTTGACTATATCCTTTTGCCACTAATCTAGCTTTGAACATCTCCATATTCCCATCTGCATTAATTTTTCTCTTATAGATCCATTTACACCCAATAGGTACTATACCTTCTAGTGGATCTACTAAAGTCCAGACTTGGTTTGAGGGCATCGAGTTAATTTCTGACTTCATTATCTCTAACCATTTCTCAAAGTCGATATCCGATATCGCCTCGTTATAGGTTTTGGGATCATCACCAGCAGCCCCATTACCTATGAGGAATATTTTCTCTATTTCCTCTGAAATAGTATCTAAGTACCTTTCAGGAGGATGAAAACCTCTTTTCAATCTACGAGGTAGAGCAAGTAGTGATTGTATTGGCTCAATCTGATTTGGTTTCATTTGGTCCTTAACTCGTTGCACTTGTGAGACTTTCTCATCGACCTTGATCTACTTTCCAATGCCGCTATCTTGAATAAATTAGTTTTCAAGAAAGATGGCATGTCGACTCACAATCATATTATGATCTTCTGGAATGTAGAAATAATCTCCTAATTACTCTTTAGGATATCCTATAAATCAAGATCTAAAGGATCTAAAGTCTAACTTGTCCATTTGTTGTCTTTTGACATGAGCCGGACAATCCCAAATTCTGAGATGACTCAGACTTGATTTCTTACCATGCCATATCTCATACGGTATGGTAGGAACGATTTCTGAAGAAACCCTATTCAGTAAGTACATTGTAGTTAGCAAACAGTGTCCCCAAAAAAAATTAGAGAGATCTGTGAAGCTCATCATAGATCGGATCATATCTAATAGGATCTAGTTCCTCCATTTTGAAACCCCATTGAGTTGAGGTATTTCAGGTGGAGTCCATTGAGAGACTATGCCAATTTTCTTCAGATAGTTTCAAAATTTTCGACTAAGGTATTCACCTCCTCGATCTGATCGAAGAACCTTAATGGATTTTTTAGTTTGCTTTTTTACTTCATGCCTGAATTCCTTAAATTTTTCAAAAGCTTCAGACTTGTGTCTTATAAGATACACATACCCATACCTAGATAAATCATCGATAAAGATTATGAAATAAACAAAGTTGCCTCTAACCGGCACATCAAATGGGCCGCACACATCAGTATGTACTAGGGCAAGAAGATCCATGGCCCTTTCCCCATGTCCAACAAAAGGGAGCTTAGTCATTTTGCCATGAAGACAAGATTCACAAATTGGATATGGCTCAAAAGTCAACAGACTCAATAGCTTGATTTTCTCTAATTTGTTAACCCTATCTTCTGCTATATGATCTAATCTTAGGTGCCATAGATATCTATCGTTTGGACTTGAAGGGAAATCCTGATTTCGCGGTCCAGGTTCGTCCAGATCTGATCAGATCAAGAGATATATTTCAAAAATTTTTCTCTTGATCCTAATCAGATCTTGATATGTTTCAGATCTGATTCTTATTACTTTAATAAATAAAATAAAATAAGATAAATTAAATCAAATTTAATTTACCTGATTTGGGTAATCCTATTACCCTATAGATGATCCTGATTGCAGCGAAAGGTTCTGGATCTAGCCACGCAAGCGCCTGGCCTCTATCGGTATCCACTCAGGCTGGATCTGGAGATCCTCTTCTTCTCTATCATGTCTCCAAAAATCAGATCTGGATCTGATCTGGAGGATCTTCAAAACTCCTTTTGAAGATCAGCAGTCGTCCTTTTGCAGCAGTGCAGCCTTCTTGCTTTTGATCGCCTTTCTTTTGATCTGGAATCGCACCAACCTAAGTCCAAAACTCTTTTGGACGTGGAGAGGAGAAGGAGGAGAAGTTTATGGCATGGAGGAAGGAGGGGAGAGGCAGCCTTGGGGCGTGGGAAATCTCTATTGCATTGCATTTGGGTTGGGCGCAGGGTCTTATTTATAGACCTAAGCTTGTGATCCAACTCCTCTTCCTCTCAACCAATCACAACCCTTTGTGAAATCAGATCTAAATCTGATTGGTTGGAATAGAGACCCCTGGATTCCTCCTTAGAGGGCGCCTAAGACCAGTCAAACTGGATTCTTAGTAGAACTCTGATTGGAATCCAAAAGGGAGGTGGAGTCCTTGTCCAACAAGGACTCCTAGGCGCCTCCAACTTGGGCTCACGCCTAGGGTTGGCGTGCGCCCTTCCTCCTTGCCAGGTTCTGGCAGGGGGACAGGCCCCCACCAGCTCTCCAATAGGTGCATGACATGTGGTCAAAAGTCAAAGTGTCAATGGTCAACATTTGACCAGTCAAAGGTCAGACTTTTGACCAAAGTCAAAGGAACAAGAAATGGCAGGTGACCAAAAATGGCAGGTAATGTCTTACAAAATAAGACAACCTTTCTGACTTGGACAACCTCCAGTCAGACCATATGAAGGCCTCTGATTGAGCACAAACTCCTTTGGCTCAGTCAGGACAACTTATTTATGATAGTAAAAGAAGAACGTTAGGTTCAATCGAGTGCTAGCACGATTTCCTTGAACCTAATTGAATCTCATTCAGATCAATTGAACTAGATCAGTTCAATTGATGATCACCAGATTCAAACCCTTGTTTGTGTGACCCAGTTAGGTTCAGTTCTGTATGGTAATGGGATATGTCATGATCTCTATCATAGACATCATCGAAACTCCTTTCGATGGATCAGAACTCTTCTGATTCGAACAGCTAGAATGATCGATCATCTAAATCATTCTAATTGCTCCCAAAATCCACCAGTGACACCTAGCAGTATATGGTGGCAACCCATCAGAGCTGAATGCGAACCTCTTGGTGCAGCTACCTGTGTGATTAAGTTCTTCTATCTTGAGCCCCGATCAGATTAGGGTTAAGGTAAACTCGTCAAACCCTAGTCTCTGTCATATGATGTAATCATTCGATTCGAGTCCAATGTGAAAATCTAAATAGAAACTCTTTCTATTATTTCACTCTGCCATGGCCATGGGCTTCAGGACTTGATTCTCATGATCATCATAGGGCTGCTCCTCTACCACCGAGGTAGATAGATCCCATCTTGATGCAATCCAGTTCCTACAATGAACATGCTATAGCCAACATACACCTCAGGGTTCCATATGGCTAGGAGACCGAGTAATGGTGTAGTCAAACTATAACACCCTCAAGGTGAACTGCCGATGCATCTCAGGTCAAAGAACCAGACACACTACTGCAGCATCGAGTCAGTCATTGACGAGAAGGTAGACTTCCTAATGACTACTCGAGGTGGTCACGCTCAGTGCCCTCGTTCTCTAACGAGTACCTGTACTCTCGCTCCGGTGTCTCCACACCGTAGACTCAAGACTCATCTACTAAAGAGAAGCGATCGTACACCAACCTTCCGGATCAATCACCATCCTCGTGATGATCCTATGGTCGGGAGCTGTTTATGAGTTAATAATGATTATTCATGTCTTAAATTTTCAACTCTTGAAAATATGAATTATCATTACCATTAACTCAAAGGATGTATCACAGACACTAAATACACATATGTGATAGAAAATAACCCATTTTATTGAATTATAGTCAAAATTATAATTTTGCCCCTAGAAGTGTATTACAAGTGTCAGCCAATTCTGGCTTCTAGGGCACATATATCTAACAATCTCCCACTTGTCCTAAAGCCAATTGGCTACAAGTCTAAGTCCCATCTTCTCAAGGTGGGCTTCGATCTTCTGCTTGGCCCAACGGCTTTGTAAGTGGGTCTGCCACATTATCTGCGGAGTTGACTCTCTTGACCTCAACGTAACCTTTCTCAAGGTAATCGCGGATGAGATGATATCGCCGCTCAATGTGCTTGGACTTCTGGTGAGACCTCGGCTCCTTAGCAAGGGCTATGGCGCCATTGTTGTCGCAGTAAAGAGGAATGGCATCTGATGGCATTACTCCAATTTCTGCAGCAAACTTCTTGTACCAGAATGCTTCCTTTGCAGCCTCTGATGCAGCTATATATTCTGCTTCCATGGTGGAATCTGCTATCACAGTTTGCTTGGAACTCTTCCAGCTGACAGCTCCACCATTGCACACAAACAGACTTCCAGATGTCGACTTTCGATCATCTATATCAGACATGAAGTCCGAGTCTGTGTATCCTTGAACTTGGAGTTCTCCATTACCAAAGACCAACATCATATCCTTAGTTCTTCTCAAGTACTTAAGGATACATTTCACAGAAGTCCAGTGTTCTTCACCTGGATTTGACTGATATCTGCTTGTGACACTCACAGCATGGGCTATATCAGGTCGTGTACATAGCATGGCATACATGAGGCTCCCTATTGCAGAAGCATAAGGGATCTTGCTCATGCGTTCTATTTCCTCAGGTGTGCTGGGGCACATCTTCTTGGAAAGATGAATACCATGTCTGAAGGGTATTAATCCCCTCTTAGAGTTTTCCATACTAAACCTCTTTAGTACTTCCTCTATGTACATCTTCTGTGAAAGTCCTAGCATCCTATTCGGTCTATCCCTATAGACCTTAATTCCTAGAATAAAGGATGCTTCACCTAGGTCTTTCATGGAGAATTCCTTGGACAACCACATCTTGACTGATGTCAACATGGGAATATCATTCCCAATAAGGAGGATGTCATCCACGTACAATACGAGGAAGACAACAGCGCTCCCACTGACCCTTTTGAAAACACATGGTTCCTCTTCATTTTTGATGAAACCAAACTTTTTGATCACATCATTGAAACGAGTGTTCCAGCTCCGAGATGCTTGCTTAAGTCCATATATGGACCTTTGCAGCTTGCAAACCTTGTGATCAGTATCACTGGATGTGAAACCTAGCGGCTGTTCCATATAGATATCTTCCTCAAGATATCCATTTAGGAATGCCGTTTTCACGTCCATTTGCCATATTTCATAATCGAAATAGGCTGCAACAGGCAAGCAATGTGCGGATGGATTTTAGCATAGCTACCGGGGAAAAGGTATCCTGATAGTCAATGCCTTCACGTTGACTATAACCTTTTGCCACCAGTCTAGCCTTGAATGTCTCCACATTCCCATCTGCACCAATCTTTCTCTTGAAGATCCATTTACACCCAATAGGTACTATACCTTCTGGTGGATCTACCAAGGTCCAGACTTGGTTTGAGTGCATCGAGTCGAATCTCTGACTTCATTGCCTCAAGCCATTTCTCGGAGTCGATATCTGATATCGCCTCGTTGTAGGTTTTGGGATCATCACCATGAGCACCATTACCTATGAGGAACATTTCCTCTACGTCCTCTGAAATAATACCTAAGTATCTTTCAGGGGGACGGGAAACTCTTTCCGATCTACGAGGTGGAGGAGGTAGTGTTCTTATTGGCTCAACCTGATTTGGTTCCACTTGGTCCTTAGCTCGTTCTGCACTTGTGAGACTTTCTCATCAAGCTTAATCTGCTTTCCAATGCCACTATCTTGAATAAACTATTTTTCAAGAAATATGGCATGTCGACTCACAATCACATTGTGGTCTTCTGGAATGTAGAAATAGTATCCTAATGACTCTTTAGGATATCCTATGAATCGAGCTCTGAAAGGACCTAAACTCTAACTTGTCCGCTTGTTGTCTTTTGACATGAGCCGGACAACCCCAAATTCTGAGATGACTCAGACTTGGTTTCTTACCGTGCCATATCTCATACGGTGTGGTAGGAACGGTTTTAGAGGGAACCCTATTCAGTAGATAGATTGAAGTTAATAATGAATGTCCCCAAAGAAAATCAGGGAGGTCTGTGAAGCTCATCATGGATCGAACCATATCCAATAGAGTCCGATTTCTCCGTTCTGAAACCCCGTTGAGTTGAGGTGTTCCTGGTGGAGTCCATTGAGAGACTATGCCATTTTCCTTAAGATAGTCTAGGAATTCCCGGCTAAGGTATTCACCTCCTCGATCTGATCGAAGAACCTTAATGGGTTTTCCAGTTTGTTTTTCTACTTCATGTCTGAATTCTTTGAACTTTTCAAAAGCTTCAGACTTATGTCTCATAAGATACACATACCCATACCTAGACAGATCATCGGTAAAGGTAATGAAGTAGACAAAATTGCCTCTAGCCGGCACATCGAAATGGGCCGCACACATCAGTATGTACTAGGGCAAGGAGATCTGTGGCCCTCTCCCCATGTCCAACAAAAGGGAGTTTAGTCATTTTGCCTTGAAGACAAGATTCACAAGTTGGATATGACTCAAAAGTCAATGGACTCAATAGCCCATTTTTCTCCAATTTGTTAATCCTATCTTCTGCTATATGACCTAATCTCAGGTGCCATAGATATCTGTCGTTTGGACTATCCCTAGGTCGTTTGGCATTCACGTTTTGCTCGATAGTTAAAACAGGTACATCAATATGCAACTGATAAAGACCATTAACAAGGAAACCATTTGCAATTTTATTTCTTTCATAAAGAATGTTACAATGGTCCTTAAAGAAGGTGATCACATAACCTTCTTGTGCTAAGCATGAAACAGAAATCAAATTCCTGCTAGCTGCAGGCACATAATAACAGTCTTTTAAAACTAAGTCTAAACCAGATGGTAATCGAAGAGGGTATGTTCCCACGGCTACTGCAGCAACTCTTGCTCCATTACCGATGCGTAGGATCATGTCTCCATCCCTCAGCCTCCTGCTATCCTCAAGACCCTGCATAGAAGTGCACAGATGAGCACTAGAACCAGAGTCAAGCACCCAACTGGATGCAGAAGAAACCGTAAGGTTAGACTCAATAACGAGCATACCTCCAGAAGGACCTTCCTTCTTGTTCTTCAGGGTGGCCAGGTAAGTAGGGCAGTTCCGCTTCCAATGGCCGTCGCTGTTGCAATGGAAACACTTTCCTTTGCCATCGACCTTTTTCTTCGGTTCTGCCTTCTTCTTCTTTGATCCTTCCACCTTTTGCTTTTTCACAGACTTCTTTTTCTTTCCATAAGACTTTCTTTTGGAAGAAGTCCGTTCCATAGCAAGAACTGAGCCTTTAGAACCTTTCATAGAAAGCTCAGCGGTAACCAGCATATTCATCAACTCGGCCAAGGAATTTTGAAGTTTATGCATGTGGTAATTCATGATGAATTGCCCATATGCATCAGTCAAGGATTGCAGAATAATATCGTTCTGCAGATCCAAGTCCAACTTCACACCGAGCTTCTCAAGCTCTTCCATGTCCTTGATCATTGTCAGACAGTGATCTTGGACTGACTGCCCATCACGCATCTTAGCCTTAAAAAGTCATTTTGTGACTTGATATTTGGCTGCGCGACTCTGTTCACCAAACATCTCCTGCAGGTGAGCCAACATTTGGCGAGCAGTCCCGATATCTTCATGTTGGCGCTGGAGCTCATCAGACATCGAGCCCAACATGTAGTATCTGGCCTTATTGTCTTCGTCAATCCATTTTTCCAGAGACGCTCTCTGTTCAGTGGATGGACGAGCTGGTAAGGTGGGAGGGTCCTGGTCCAAAACATGTGTTAACTTCTCTGAACCCAAAATAATTTTGTAGTTCCTGAGCCAATCTTTATAATTGGGTCCAGTCAGTCTATGTGTGTCTAGGATACGTGCCAGTGGGTTGGACGCAGACATTTTCCTGTAGAGAGTCAAAGATTCTAGTTAGATACTGTAATTTTGACTTGACCAATTTGTTTAGGGATTTTATTTTTAAACAAATTAGCTCCCACTATTTTCTCGGATCCCTACACTCCCTCTGTAGAGATGCGAAAATCTCCGCGATTGATGATTTCTAGTGGGTGGTGCGGTCTCACCAACTGACTCATCACCTCACCTAACAGTTATTGGTGATGGGTTAGCCAATGAGTGAACAACTCTTGTTCAATGATTCTCTAATCATGGTGCACCCAAACTTGGTCTCTAATTCATGAATCTCACCGTATCCGGAATATTGATCCACTCCTTAGTTAAGTCAGACCCACCATTTGCATAGACTGGGTTCCTAATTGGGTCTCTCACCGTATCCGAAATATTGAGCCCAACTCATCCTCCAGCCCATAGCATCCAATGCCTAATAGACATGGTTGCGTCTTCCCGGTGCAACTGAGCCACTGTATCCAGCCGAGAACAATCAACCCCGGGAAGGGCCCGCACGTCTACAATGGTGGAAGACCTCGGACTTAATCTTTTCTTAGGGAGAATTGATTCAGGTCTCATTAAACTAGACTTGGCTTAGTCATAACAATTATGACTAACCTAGTGGCATGGGTTAGCTCGGATTATTGACCACCTCAGATCAGAACTGTGTCAACAGATATGGCCAGGTAAGTGAGACCGGTGGAAGGAATATGCCGTTAACTCGCACAAGAACGCATTCAGGTCGAGTAGCTTCCAATTAAAAACCAGTCGGTCGTCTATGCCAAACTTACCTTAGACACCAAATTGTTGAGTCAGAACCAATTGGGTTAGCCTACAATCCAGACTCTAACCTCTGAGCCTAATTAGGTCTTGCTTGATCGTGACTCGATCTTGACCCAGACTTAATCCTATTAGGCTGGTCAATTTAAGCATTGTTGATCCCATCTAACCAACTCTTGATTCGGTTTGATCAACCGCTTAGACCTAATTGAGCTACCCAAGCCCGAACCCAGTATTATGAATATGTCTTAGATCTGAAATTCTCAATTTTAGACCTAATTAATATTCCATAAACTTAATTCTTAATTAAGTTGGGTTCATAAACAAAATATGCACAATAAATCCTAGGGTTTCAGGATCTAGGGTTTTGCAGAAAGTAAGTTTTGGGTTTCTGATTAAGGACGAACACGCAGCACCCCTACACGTCATAAGAACACCCCATCGAATGGGAAGAGAGGGCCTTTAAACCCTTCTTCGTTCTTATGACCGGACGGCCAAGAGGAACGCCTTAATCAGGAACATGTAAATCTACAAAACAGTATAGATCTATATCATATATCTCATATACAAATTTAGATCTAATCAAGGCATATTTTGCATACATCTCATGTATCAAATCATGCATGTTTTCAGATCTAAATTATCTCATAATAATCTAAAAAATTAGATTTAAATTGATCTAATCAAAATAAATTCTAATCTAGACAATTATGTAGAACTATTCTACAACTAGTCTAGACATGCATCTAATCATATCTCATATGATATTTAAAATTAAATAATTTTTATTTGCTGTTTATCAGATGTTATTATAACACTTATAATATCAGAAAAATAGTAAATAAGAAGATCTAAAATATGATTTAATCAGATTAAATCAAAGACATGCAAAACTATTCTATAGAACTATTCTATTCTAGAACTAGTCATGCATATCTTCTGTAATCTTAGATCCAAATCATTTAATTTTAATTTTTCTGATTTCAGATCTGATCACATCTCATGTGACATCTGAAATCACTTTATTTTCTAATTAAAATAAAATTAAAATCAGATCTAAACAATTTAGAACCATGGCTCTGATACCAGTTGAAGGGAAATCCTGATTTCCCGGTCCAGGTTCGTCCAGATCTGATCAGATCAAGAGATATATTTCAAAAATTTTTCTCTTGATCTCAATCAGATCTTGATATGTTTCAGATCTGATTCTTATTATTTTAATAAATAAAATAAAATAAGATAAATTAAATCAAATTTAATTTACCTGATTTGGGTAATCCTATTACCCTGTAGATGATCCTGATTGCAGCGGAAGGTTCTGGATCTAGCCACGCAAGCGCCTGGCCTCTACCGGTATCCACTCGGGTTGGATCTGGAGATCCTCTTCTTCTCTATC